>LBNU01008035.1:44052-73153 GCA_014162995.1 Artemisia annua
GAATGAACCTAGATCGGGCGCATGAGGTGCACGTGAAGGTACTCTCCAACTTATGTCTATATTGATGTATTCCAAAGTCTTTGTATGTATCCAATATCCTTGATGTGGACCACATTTCTCGAGCAAACCTTCTTAAGAGAAGATCGATAACTACTTAGCGTCTTGATTTGGTATCTTTATCGGACTAAAAACTATGAAACGAGATGCTTATGAAGAAATTCATTTCTCTCACAAAAATAAAATAATGAGATACAAAAATAGGAAAATGGGAGCAAGAGGTATACGAGTAACTTCCATGGGTAGCGTTAGCATCTAATTTGTAATTAAACAATGATCCGTTTTTACGCTTAGTTTGGGGGCTTGTGAAAAATCAAGGACGATGAATTTTATCCATTCGGTCACTTTTCTATGAATCGTGTTCTTACTCTATGACCCTTAATCGTTATTGAAAGATAATGAAAGTCAAGCACACCGTCATAAGCTAAAGTAGTGTAATATAAGATGTACATAGTTAAAAAAATGGAAAACCGGGGCGTTTTAGGGAATAAATGATTTCGTATCTCTCTTGAACGTTTTTCTACTTTTCAAAGTTAGTAAAGAGAGGTGTGAAATTATTTATCTCTAAGGCGTGACGTGATTACATTGCGTGGGGACACGCAATACCTTAGTCTGGGGGATTTTGGTATGTGCTTATTCACATACCTTTTATTCACCATTTTCAGACCCTAAAATACCAAGAACTAAGTTAAATGCCAAAGATATCGTGTTTTTTGTGTTTGTGACTGTGCAGGAATGGATATTGCAAAAACAACATCAAAATCAACCAAAAAGCTTAAAACGAGCACGAGATGTGGAAAAGAGTCTAAAAGACAAGCGAAAGATGAATTTTACTTAAGAAAAGCCCGTGACGATGAATTTATCTCTTAAAGGCTCAAGAAAATGAAAGAGACGCTTAATCGAAGTTCAAAGAAAATCATCAAGATAAGCTTCCCAAATTCGAGCAAGTGATCACTTTTACATCTTTGAAGACCTTTTGAAATACACGTCAACATGAAGCCTCAAGTTACAAGAAGTTACATTTAGTATTTGAAACGTTTAGTAGTCTTGTAATGTAGTTTATGTGTTGTTTTCATGAGATGTAAAAGTCTAGGGGGCAAAATGTACACGAAGGCAAACTTGAACCCCTCCTAGCATGATAAATACCCCATGGGTGGCTTCATTTTGAAGCTAGTCTTTAGTAGGTGTTAGTAGTTTTTAGTTTTTGTTAGTGTAAGTTTTATTTTTAATGCAAGCTTATATTTCATGTCCTAATCTTTCTTTCTAACTTATTTAACGCCTCATCTTAATCTTTCTTCTAAATCTTTACATCTTTTTGAGCTTATTTTCATGAGTGTTTTTCATTAGTTTGTGTTATCTTCATCTTTCATAAAAGCTTTTAGATATTTCGCCACCTTTGCATGGTTTCTTTGAATCGTATGGTTTAAAAAAGTACGGGTAGGGCTTGTTTTTGATTCGTTGGATTATTTACAATCTTATTAGTTGTTTAAATTTGTTTTCTACAAAGTCTTTATCAGTTTTTAGTGGTTTAGGTCAATTGTTTTACATTAAAAAGTGTCCAGTACGTATTTTTTAGGTTTTAGCGAGTTTGGTTTTAGGGTTTCGCGAGTATGGAATTTTTCTTGATGTTTAGCGAGTATGGTTTGCTGTTCTAGCGAGTATCACACTAGTTTAGCGAATAAGGTTCATGTTTTAGCGAGTATAATCTTTAATTTCTTGCGAGTTTCTTGCGAGTATGAGCCCATAAGTTTGCGAGTAAGCAACTAATCCTAGCGAGTTTCAACTTGGCTAGGCTATTTTTGCGAGTTTCGGTCTATCTTTAGCGAGTATGTGTTAATGTTAGCGAGTATTGTTCATGTTCTGCGAGTATCATCTCTAGTTTCCTTGCGAGTTTGGTCTAATCTCTTGCGAGTATGAACACATAAATTGCGAGTATGGGTTTTGTTCTTGCGAGTATGGGTTTTCTAGTTTAGCAAGTTTAAATTTTAATTTGTGTCGACTTTTATCTATTTCTTTTATAAGCCGAGTCAGGCTTCTCTTTACCTCATCGTTTCATCGAGTGAGGGTTTTGTTTAGTTCATTTCTAAACGAAACTCCGCCGAATTTTCTGAAAATCTATTTAACTTAGTTTACTTATTTGTCAACGTAGTTCTTCAAATCTTTCTAAAACTTTACATTTACTTTTAAATTAGCTAATTCTCTTTCGTCAATTAAATTTATAATCCAAAAACATTTTACTTTTTTAGTTTAACTTTTCTTTTCTTTGTAGTGTTAATCCTTAATCGTTTTCATTATTCACAAATACAAAACACCAAAAATATTTTCTTTATTACTTCCTTTTATCATTTACAATTTCAATTTCATTTCTCTTGGTTTAATCTAGTTTAATGTTTTCTTGTGTTCTTAATTCTATTTCTTTTAAACACGTTCTTACTTGCATTAAGTTTTAAAAGATTTCTCGTAGTATAGTTAAAAACCAAACCTCCTCTTTCAAACTCATTCACTTCACATAACTCACGATTTTGAGTTGACTAGATCCATTCAACCCTCGTTGGGACTACGACTCGAGGTTTAAGCTTCACCGCTTAATTCTGCCACGATCACGAACCAAACACAAATGAATCAAACAAACATCCAAACACCCATCCAAGGTTATTGGTTGTCCAACCTAGGTTTCGACCAAATTCCTAATTAAAAACCAAATTAGATGAAGCACTTAATCTTGCTAATTCACTTGAACAACAATGTGATGGGTTTTGTGATACCCATTTCGAAGATAAAGAATTGCCACCACATATTGTTGTTCAGAACCCTGCTTATACAGTTACTCATGCAGGTTTGACTTTTTTTGGTCAAATGTGGTGAATGTGACTTGCGAATTCCATGTGTTTTTGTTGTGGATTTTTTTATGGGAGTTGGTGTTTGTGTTTGTTGGGTTATATTGTGTAATGGGTACATTTGGGCTTTTAAATGATGTTGTGAATTCTATTAATTTTGATAATGAAATGTGGGTTGTTTGACAAAGAGTCAAAGAGGAGTGTTTGATGTGTTTTGTTTTGGTTTTGGTGATGCAGATACTTATTTTGGACCAGGGACTGTGGATATTATTAAGTGTCACTGAATGCTGAAGACTCAAATGTAAAGTGTAGTGTTAATGTCATGTAAGTTTGTAACATTTATTGTTTCTGATGTGATATTGGAATTTTCGGGTGAGTGTGTTTGTGTCACAGGGTGGAGTAGATGTTGTATTTTTTAACGGGACTTTAACCAGAATTCAATAGAGAAACTTAGAGGTAGGTCATGTGCTCAACGAACAACTATTAATATTATATGTTAGGGGGTGTTTGGCTAAGCTTATGATTTGGGCTTGGCCTTATGTTTCATTAGCAGCTTATGGCTTATTAATCATAAGCTCATAACCCCATGTTAAGTGTTTGGATTAGCTTATGTTAAATAAGCTAATAAGCTTAAGAATTGGATTAGCTTATAACGGTAAATGGCAAAAAAAGGACATGATCAAAATGGATGTGGTGTAATGTTTCAAAAGAAAATTGTAGAAGATATAATTGATATTGTTAAATAGATGATTAGACATATTCATTTTATGAAAACACCATTAAAAATGTAGTAGACAACTAATAATAAATTTTAGTACAAGTACAATGCAAAGAATTTATGCTATTTGGTCCTCACTAAACCTCCGTCACTTGTACGCTGATGCTAAGTCTTAACCTGTTGATACGCTAAACACTTCACCACCAATATAGTCACAATCATCTTCATACCGTTCCATCAAAATTCTGCTTCAGGTATCTATCCATAATAGTACAACTAAGAGTATCAAGCAGTTACTAATCTTAACCAGAAATACAGTTATTAAGAAATGTTTTACTTACAATTTCTTTTTATACTTATTAGGTTGTCAACAAATGATCATTGCCTTACTAAGGCCGTCAATATTTGCTATTCATCTATATTATCAATATTGGAGCACACGTGCATAGCTGTTTATTACATTCTTAGTTACAAGGATTGTACTCTATATTATCATTGACTTATAAGTTGATATTCCTTTCGAATAAATGATTCATCTTGTTTACTTTGTGGTTTTTCCTTACTTTGTTTACACACACCATTTTTTTTTTGCAAGATCTCATCTACAAACCCGTGGGTTACCACGGGTCTATAAGCTAGTAGTAACATAGACACAACAATTAGATAAAAATTTAAACAAACAAGCGTTTAGTCGTCCGTTTTAGAAAATGTTTCTATGTTTCATGTTTATGAGCCCAGCAATAACTAAAGAGGCTGAACATTTTGAGAAATTGCGTTTCTTCTCATGTTTGTCAACAAGCGTTTAGGAGCGACAAGCAGTAAGCGTTTGCTTGTTTGGCAATACCTTATTTGAAACATGATCAATTGCTCCAATCTTAAATGCTTCCTGAAGAAGCGACAAGTGGTAAGCATTTGCTTGCTTTACACTTATAATTACAGTTATAGCTACGTTACCGAACACATTTAAACAAACAACTATTGCTTACTACTAACTGCTATTGCGTACTACTTAGGTTGTGTTTGGTAAAAATAGCAGTAGCAGTAAGCAGTAGTAGTAAGATGTAGCAGTGAGCAGTAACTGTTTGCACTAGCTGGGAGCAGTACAACAACAACAACAACAACAACAACAATAATAATAATAATAATAATAATAATAATAATAATAATAATAATAATAATAATAATGTGAGGGTAGTTTTGTCATTTCGTGCCTTCAAACTAGAATTTAACGGTCAAACAAATGGAAGTTACGGTCAAGGGACCAAACATGTATGGGTTGAAAACCACAGGGACTGGATCCGGGTGAAATAAAGTACATGGACCATTTTCGAGTGACCCGGTAAACCACAGGGACGATTTATGATATTTACTCTAATTTATTTGACTTATTCTACATAAACCTAATTTGTCCGGTTTATTTCTTAACCTATGATTTTATTATGAGTTAAAGATGATATAAGTTCATAAGATGAAAAATGAATCATAGAAAAAGGCATATGAAATACCATGTCGAGCCAGATAACCTATAATTTGAGTAAAAAACTTTATAAACCAAAAAGATAAGCTTGTTGGTTTTTAAAGTATCAACTTTCCAGCATGGTGTAGATAATCAATGGTATCGGATATTACTTGAAATCGTGTAATCACTTTCCAATATAAACTATTCAACCCTAATACCTGGGTTACACGAATATCTCTATGGGATAAGACCAAGTGTTATGTTCTTGTTTCAGGCACAAAGTAAGAACCCATTCGCTTTCAAGTGTTTATGTTTTTTGTATCTTTCCATACAAAATATGTGTTCCTATTTATAGGATACTCAAAGCCCAATAATGAAATTATGTTAATTAACCGGCCCATTAATTACATCATAATGTTCCTCCATTATAAGAAATAGTGGTTATATGACCGTTAATCATGACCATTAAGTTGCAGTTATAATTGCCTTTGAATAGGTCAAAGCAGTTACAATTCAAGTTTGAATTCAGTCTAGTGAGTTATACTTACTGATGAGCTTGCCTCTGAAAGAGTTGCTCCCTGAGTGTGCTCACTGAGAGGTTCACTCACTGATGACATGAACCCTCTGATGAGATCCTTTAGCTGAAGTTGAACTCATCACCCTGATGAATACCACAGAGTCACACTCCCTGAAGAATAGACTCCCTGAACTTCATTAGCTACGGAATCATACTTCACCACTATTAGAGTCAGAGTGATCAGAGTGTACACTCTGTACCTCTTGAACCTCAATTGAACTAAATTTCCAACAAAGCCGGCTGGTGGTAATAGTAACCATGAATATGAACGACAACTTAGTGTCACGTCAGTTTTTTCTCAACCAACATTACCACCAACATAGTGAAATAACACAAACAACATCATTGCCAAAACATATCCTACTTAAAAACAAATAACTTCAACAGCTCGGTCGTCTAAATGACCGAGTTCTCCCAAAATATTATCAACGACGTATCATAAAAGGAGTGTGCATAATATGTAGCACACGTCGTTGAGGCTTCCATTTAGGCAGATGACGCGTCTTTTGTGTATTATTACCTCTAGTCTAATCAAACACCCTTTAATTAATAAATGAAAAATGCTAAAAATTCCCTTAAATAATACGTTTAATAAATTCTCACATGCATTTTATGCTTCTATTTTCAGAATGACCACCCTCTGAATTTAATTACTGCCGATCAACTAGGGCCCGTTTGGTTTATGGTATTAGAATGGGGTTAGAGGAATCAACAATAAATGTATTGTTTGGTTGCCACATTAGTTTTAGAATAATAGTTTGATTCCCAAATATGTGAGGTCTCTCATATTATCCTTGATCTAGTGGATTCAATGAAAGTGACGGCATATATTTTTTATGAGTGTTGTCTTTCATCATATTATAACATAAAATAATATTGTATAATTTTTTATTGCAATTTAATATTTAATATTCAATTTATGTGTAATAAACAAATATATATTTAAAATAATATTTATTTTATCTCTCTTACTTTTCTTTCAAATAATCCAAATCCTATTCCAATCCCACCTACAAACCAAACGCACCATAAATATATTCCCTTGTATTGCATGTTTTTATTTATTAAGAGCATCTCGAATGTTATCAATATAATTTAGCACTAAAATAGTGCAAAACTAGCATCTTATTTGAATATGTTTGCACTAAATAACTTTTGCTCCAATGTGTATACTATAAATTTGCACTAGATGTACTTTAAAACTACCAAAATACACAGAAATGCAATAATTAAAAAATTAAATTAAGCAAAATATATAAATATCGGGTTTATTTTAACGGCGTTGACGAGAAGCATACAAATATATATTTTATATCAATTAGTTTTAGTTATTTGTATTATAAATCAAAGATTAGTTAAAAAATAGTTTTTAAGTAAATGAATAGTGTTTAGTGCAATGAATAGTATTGCACTAAATTTGGTTTTTTTTGCTTGTTTACTATTCATTGCACTGAAATAGTATGATGTTTAGTGCTAAGTTAACATTGGAGAATATTTTTGATACATTTTGCACTATTTTAGTGCAAAAGTACATTTGATGCTAACATTGGAGATGCCCTAATAATCGTGATTAAGCTACAAGCCTACAAATAACAAAAGATAAAATTACAAAAGGTAGAAAAATCCAAACTTGATCCATTTTCTAGACATTTTTAACACCCTTTTTCCCAAAACGGCCATGCTCAACTGATCAATTACTCGACTCCATTACTTTTGTGCCACGTGTCATTCTATTGTACCTTTTTCTGGTACACCCTTGACCCACTAAGTGTCCCACCAAATATTTATACAATCTACTTTACTATTCACTAATTTGTTTTTTTATTAAATGATGGTGCTCAACCGACGGCGCTTGACTGACGGTGCTCAACCGGGGGCTCACTTTTTACTTTGGAAATGTACAAGATCTTTCAAAATCTTTTGCTTGAACCTTTAATTTTCTTTTCTTTTTTCTCTTTTTTCTCTTTTTTATTTAATCAGTAATACTGGTTCAAAAAACACACACACAACACACACTTATAGACGCAGATCTCTACATTTACGACAAGTACATGAATGTATATGATCCATCACACATTCTAAACCTTTGATCCAGAAGACAGACGCAAAAATGAAAACAAAATGGTAAGTTTTTTTAAGTGCTTATTAGGGCTTTCTTTTATTTTTGTTCCTTACTGATTTTTAGGGTTTTCATTAGGGTCTTTTTGATATTGTTCATGTTTCTTAGCAATCCTTATATCATTGTTTATTTTTTGCTTTTTAGCAATCCTTTTGTTGTAACTGCTTATTTTTGTTCGAATGGGATGGCTTCATTGGCATGCACTATGCAAAAAATGACTGTTGATACTCTTAGTCAAAACATATTTTTTGTATGCGGTTTATGTTAAAGTGCTTTTTAAAAGACATTGGTTACTGCTTGTTATTAAGCGCTTATTTTATTTTTCATTGTTTTGTTAGGATTGCTTCAAGCCAATTAGGTGTTAGTACACTGCTTAGGTTTTATTGTAAAAATTGTTAGGTTTTAAGCTCATTTGTTTAGTTAATTATAATAGGAAGTATGCTAGGCAATAAGGATCTGATTAATGAGTTTAAACTAGGTTTTAGTACATTGCTTAGTACATTGATAAGGCACGTGAGCTTAATGAGTTTAGTTTATTGTAACTTGCTTATAAGTACTTAAGTATTGGTAATAAGGAGCTGATTAATGACTTTAAACTAGTTAGAAACCTGACAAGTCGCAAAAGGAATGATGCTTATAAGTTATAAGTACTTAAGTATTGATCATAGTGAGTCCAGTTGATTTATTTTTTTGATATTATTTCATATGAACTTTAAAAATCAACATTGACATGTTTTAAAATGAATAAGTTTAAACTGGCATAGCTGATCCAAAAACACAAACAATTGTGAACAATGTTGTGCTAGGCTACTTTATGTCTTTTGTAAGACCATTATTTGCCATAGCTAGGTTTTAGTACTTTGCTTAATACATTAATAAGGCTCAGTGAATCTAACGAGCTTAGTCTATCGATACTCATCTCCTTCAAGACTACATCACAGTTAATCTTGAATAGGTTGCGACTTGTTTAAACTCATATGCATTCATATTAGAAAGGTTTTGCGCTAATGAAAACTGCATCAATGAAAATGTAATGAAATTGAATTTGTTTATTATTTGTTTTATCCCTTATATTAGTGTTATGTAATAGATGTCGTATTTCTTGTTTGTTTTAATATTTTCAATCTGTTATTTCTTGTAGGCGTATGATGCTAGACTTATCGTGAAAAACAAATTGCATTACTTTGTATTCATGAAATATCGATTAGACCAGCCACGGCGTAGCATGTTTAATGCCACATGTTTTGGACCATGGCTCGATCTGACCTATGTCGATAAAGAAGAAGGGTTTGTTCATTACATGCTTCAGAAACAATTCCAACAAAAAGATGAGAGCTATGATCTTCCACTTGTGTACTATTTGAATGGACATAGTCTAACTTTTGGTCGACAGGAATTCTGCCTCCTTACTGGTTTTAGATTTGGTATGGTCAGTTTTAGGAAATGGCGTAGCGGTCACATCCCTTTCCGTGACCGTGTTTTTCCACATAAGGTAGGGCAGCATGTGAAATTAATTGATCTATTCCAAATTATTGAAGAAGAAGAAGAAGAAGAGGTGTTTATAAAACTGTCTGATGAGGATGCCATACGGGTTTGCCTTTTGCTAACACTTGATGTTATATTCATGGGTAAAGACTTGGGGTCTATCATTGATGATTGATGCAGGTTTTACAGACCAGGTTTTAATATTTATATAAGTCTCGTTTACCTAAGGTCTACCTTTACGCACTAACGGACAGTGTATCCGATCGTGTGTGGTATAGCTAGTTGGTAAAGCCGAGGTCGTCCCAAGAGCTAAGTGTGTGGAAATTATCTAAGTTCGTGTCACGTTTAAAAGGGGGTTTTATGATTTAAAGATTAATTAAACTAATAAAAGTAAATGACAAGACAAGTAAATAAAATAAAATAAAATCAATAAATAGTATTAACCTAATTACTACTCTTGTTATCATTTTGACTAGTTTTCTTATGAGTGCATCCTATCATATCGTCTGGGGATTTAATTCATTTCGGATCAGAGGGTTAAATCACCTACGTCTATCTTACACCTTGTCCTATCCAAAACTATTGTAAAGCCTTGGGTTCATCCGTACGAAAATGCAAGAGACATTAAGTGCCTCTACTAACATGGACAAGTCTAACGAATGCGGCATGGTCAGATCTTACACCCCTCTAACTCCGTTAAGTGTCTAGCATCGGTAGGTGGTCCTAGGGTTAATTCGCACGTGTATGGTGATATTGCTATCACCAAGTCACATCCCTAGCGACTTGCTTCCTAGGGTTAATTCCACAAGTCTCTAGGGAACAACCAATGCTAATCACTACGGGAACTAGAGTGTCCCAAGCCTCGCCATGAAAGTATACAAACAATAGATAATAGATGCGTAGAAAACTAAATCAAAACAATAACAATTTCATAACTAGGCTAACACCAAGAGGTGTTTAGCCACTCATATTCATAATTGCAGTAAAACAAGTTTGAGTTAATACAAAAGTAAACATGAATCGAATACAAAACAAAGGTATGGATAAACTTATGATTGGTGTGTGAATCCTCCCTTGGAAATGACTTCTATGAGGCTAGAACTTCGTTCCTCCTACTCTCTGAGTTTCTCCCAACTTCTGTGTGGTGAAAAGTGAATGAATAAACTCGGATTTAGGGCTGGTATTTATAGGCCCGAATTTGTTGCGGCGTAGCTGATAAGATTGCTACGCCGTAACCTTTGTAAATAAGTGTTACGCCGTAGATTGATCAAGTGCTACGGGCGTAATATCTTGATAAGAGTCTTCCTACGGCGTAGCTACTAGGGTTGCTACGCCGTAACTTCTTCCTTGGCCTTGTTAATCCTTCTCGACCTCAAATTGGGGCTTACGTCGTAGCTAGAGAGTTGTTTACTCCGTAGAGCCCTTTAGTGGATCATTACGCCGTAGCCTTCATAAATTATTTCTTACGGCGTAAGTTGATGTTCCTTTACGCCATAATCTTCATAAAGTCTTGCTACGGCGTAGGTGGATGAACCTCTACGCCGTAGTGAGTGCAGAATCCATAATTTCCACATATTTGCTTCAAAGTCCTTCCATTTCCGCGTATGTTCGTTTTTTTACTTATCTTTACCCTGAAACCAAAATAGGAAGAAATAAGAGTATATATTCTTCATACAAATAGAAAAGATGAGCATTTTAGGGGGAAATTAACACTTAAATCATGGGTAAATTTGATGTCAAATATCCCCCCACTTGAACTCTACTTGCCCTCAAGTAGACCTTATTAGAATAATTCTCAAAAAGATATCCCCCATGAATTAGGAGAATATGAATTTAAAAACTCCCTATGCTAGAATATATCAAAGCCGAACACCTCACAAAATTGGAACAAACACTTACATCTCTCTCCTAATCTAAGTGTTAATTTCGGGGTGATCACTCAACGCACAGTCATAGAATGTATTCTATCATAGGCTTGGTAGTTACACAAATCTCTACCACTAGAGCTAAGGTTGAAACAATTCTTAAAGGCAATATTGGGTGAACACATATAAGGCTTTTGGGTGTAGCGTTGTTACTAACATACTACGGCAAAGGCGACAAAGGCAATGGTACATGACCGGAATGCCGGGCAAGACACCAATGACTGCTCAAATCCTTCACCTAAGCATGATTCACAATTAAAGGGTAGGATAAGATATGGGATGCACAATAATGGTGTAAAATGAAAAAGAAAGCAAATAGTCTTAGCCTATAACCGAGTTGCTACCACTTGCCGTTCACCCAATGTTCAAGTTTCAAAATGCAAGAATTGGATCATGTAACAAGTGTGTGCCATTAGAGGACGTCATGATGGGCACCTCACTTGGTGTTCATGTTGGTGATTAAGAACCAACAACTTCATTCTTCAAATATGACCGAAGTGGCCTCTTCGATACTAATTCCTTCAAAGCTCTTATTACGGTGCTATACAAGGTTGCACCAATGATAACATATCTACATACGGAAATTCACATTTTTTTTCACTAATACAATAGACATATCCCCCCACTTGGGATAAACAATACATTTACAATAGTGGGTTTTCTCATGATCTTCAATGATTTGTCTTCAACGTAGGTGTGATTCTTGAATCTCTTGACTTGGACCTCAAACTAGAACACGTGGCAACTTCCCAACCATAAACTAAGACTACACGGTAGGCTAAGGTGTATAGGTGTATCGAAACAATATAATGGGTAAGAAACGAAAGGATAGGCTCAAAAGGGTGTATCTAGGGTATCTTGTACTAAAGGTAAGTGCAACAAGGGTTTAACACGGGGGTCGAATAGTCAATGTGACTAATCGATAAACACACACATAAAGGTTATTTGGGTGATAATCCTAAAATATTCTTCTTTAAAAGTTTCTTCCAAATGTATCAAGAAATCCCAATACACTACTCGTAAATGGTTTCAAAATGATGTAAAAGCCAAGTTCTAAGGTTTACAAACTACCGGCACACTCATAATTTTGGTGGATTTGGGGTAAAATAGGGGAAACTAAAATAGGCTAAACCTCACCATGGTATTAAGGGTTAATGTGCTCGGCAAAGGTCCATTCTAGTTAGGTTCGGAAAAACATGTCAAAAGTTTTAAAAGTGGCATAATTTTTCAAAATAAACTAGAAAAATGGGGCAAGATAAAGTTCAAGTATATAATTCTACTCCCGTCCCCCAACTTGAGTTGTACAAAGTCCCTTTTATACATAATATAAACATAAAGAGGAAAAGTAGAATTAGAACGAGAACTTCCCTGAAATTCGCTCTTGAAAATGGTAGAAGGATCATGTTGAAAAACATGCCTTTGCTTCGCCTAAAGAGCAAACTTCAATTCCCTGGAATCACACAACTACCAAAAGCATAAAACCTAAAAAGAAAAATAAAAAGAAAAACCTAACTCACTTTCGTAGGAATCACGGTTGCATTTAGCGTATGCAACAAGCCTTTTAAACCACTTGGTGTCTCAAGTGGACGAGTGAAGTCTCGTGAGGGTTTACAGGGAACACACCCACAAAGTTCATTTAAAAACTAATACAAGTTTAAATAATGTTTTGTAAAATAAAAAGCTTTTTTAAGGTTCTGAAGGTAACTACGGCGTAGCTGAAATGGAGTGTTACGCCGTAGTTGCTGATTTTAATCCGAGTGACACCTGGAGGTTGCTACGGCGTAGTCAGTGAAGGAGCTATGCCGTAGCAAAGGTATGGAGCATATTTCTTGGTGCAAAAGTCCAAAAAATTAGTTCCCCCTCGCAATGCTTCCTTTAGTACCTGCAAATTATTAGTACACAACATACCAAACCAACAAAATAAAGAAAACTAAAAAGGAAAAGGATAATTCGGGTTGTCTCCCGAAAGAGCACTTTTGTTTATTATGGAGTCTTTAAGTTAGACTCACTGTTATGCCTAGTCTGCCGGTAGCACACCAAGTTGGGTGTGCATTTCTTCTCGTATTAAGTTTTTAAACTTTTCTCCATTCACCCTTCCAACTGGCAGCTGCTTGTCAATGGCTTTATCGATGCTTATGAAACTTCCTACACCATCCATAGTGTATTTTCGAACCTTGAAAGTTTTGACTTGTATATCTGGCGGGTCATACGTTCGTCCTTCTATTTGGCATTCCTGAACTTCCATGGCTTCCAATTCAACCTCATGCCAGAACTTCCGCCCTTTTTTGAAAGTTCTTTCACATTTCTCCTATATATCTTGGAGCATATACCCTTTCATTCCTATCTTGAGTTCATATTCGTCAAGGAGTTGCAATACCTCTCTTTCGAATTCTAGCTTAAATTTCTCGAAACTCCTTTCGAAAGGATCATCATATTCTTTTGATTCTTCTGATTCGTCAGAATAGCTATCGATCATCCATTCCACAAATACTTTTAATCTAGTTTTCTTATCTATATTCGTGGTACCGAACCTTTTCGTAATCCATTCATTAAACGAGTAATCGCGCCCTTTTGGTTTTTTTTCGGATTAGTGCACTTTATCTTGAAGTGCTGATTAGAATCTTCAGGAGGAATGTTGTTAGAGCATTCCCCTGTTTCTGCTGAGCATAACCTTTCATTGTAAACTTTTTTCGGGCAGATCACATTCGCCTTCATCAAATGGGAGATTTCATTGATAGTAGTCATAGTCCTGTTGGAACCCTTTGATCACATGCTCATTAATGACAGTATTTCCGAATCTGACCTTATACTGATGCGCGTGATGTGTCGTTGCGGTTTAGCAGTGTTAATGCCTACTCAAGTTTTAAATTTATATTTGGCCGACTTATCAATAACACACACACTTAACGAGCAGTGTACCCGGTCAGTTTGTATATAATGGTAAGTAGAGTGTCGATCACCAAGAGTGGAACGTATTATCTAGTTATCCTAATCAGTATTTTAATATCCTAAGTTAGTTTTACAGCCTAATCTAACGCAAGGGGGTTCAGCCTGAGAGACTGGCACAGTTGGGTTATGAATTAAACAGTAAATTAAACTAATGAGCACAAATCAGCGAATAGCATACACGTACACAGATAGATAATAGAGACTATAAGAAGACCTGTCCTGATAATTAAGTAGCTTGTCACTTGTTTTATTGCTAGTTTTATATGAAGTGTATTTAATTAAACCTTTCTCGTTGGTTTCATTATATCGGCGAGTAAACCCTTAATGATTACTTATGACTATCCTACTAATCCAAAGACGTCAGATTAAATAGGCGAGGAAGGAGTATGGCAGCCCATGCAGTGCTCAGCTAGACACAGAGGTTATCAATGCACTAATATAAATTCACCAAAGACATCAAACATATAAACTTTAATTGATGGGAAAGCAATTTTAAGGCGGACATATGATTTTGCGTACTCACATACTACCGGCCATCAATCCTGATGAATTAAAGCTTACTATTACAATAAAACAAAACTACTTAATGAATTAAATACATGCAGGACCTTCTTACAGCTCTAATATCTTCGTTTGGGGCGTGTCTTGTGTTGCTTGTTCGTCTGAATTCGGCTCCTTAGGGTTTGGTGGCACACTAAATTCGTCTAGGTCTTGGGGTATTTATAGTTTCTGTCTGAGGGTTCGATGCGGCGCATTAAGTAAATAGATGTGGCGCATTGACTTAACTTCGCGTGGGGTCCAAGATTATTATATTCTGGAATATTCGTACACCGCCTTCAGATACGACGTAACTTAATTCTTGTATGCGGCGCATGTCCTTCAGTTGTCTTGGATTGTTTCTGGTGAAGTCTTAATAGTGATACGCCGTATGTTAAATGTATAATGCGGCGTATCTGGAGTAGAACGAGCTTGATCTTCTTCTTTGACCAAAGTTTCATATGCGCCGCATGATAGAATTACATGCGGCACATTCTTCAAAGTCAGGCAATGGTCTTCGAATTCATCTAAGTATGATATTGCGGCATATCTGTTGAGTGAGATACAGCGCATCTTCTGGATTTCAGTAGACTTTTGACATCTTGCTCGTTTTGCTTCATAATTAGTCCAAAATCACCAAGTTTCACCTTTTACCTGTTTTTATCTGAGAATCACTAAAGTAAACATTAAAGCACCGATTCTCATAAATAATATAATGAAACAAGTCAAATAAATAGGATAAATGATGATGATAGAATGTACTTATTTGAGTTCATCATATACCAATCTTGAAATGACAGATCTCCGAAGTCAATGTCACGCCTTTCGGTTCCATGAAAGCATGTCCATTCCAAATGAGCTCGTTTATCATGATCTAATTCCCCGTTATCTCCGCCGTCGCAAATGTACTGGAAAGGATCGCAGGATGGCCAAGCTTGTTCAGTCCCATTACTGACCATGATTATTGGGTTGCAATAATGGTTTTTTAATGCTGGGTTTCTTTCGTCCATGACCCTGCTCATAATTCTGTTATGCCTATTTTGAGCATGCTTAGAATAACTAACACGTTCTTCAAAATGGTTAGTATTACAATCTTCACAAGAATCAGAATCGCATAAAACAGGTTTAGTGTAAAGATCTACATTTGTGGGAGTACTTGCAATGTTAGCTTCCTTAATCATGCAGACTTCCTCTAAGTTGGTGTTAATAGATTTCAAGGATCCATTATGATTAAATGTAATTTTCTCCTTCCCATTTTCGAGAGTTATTTCTTTTTCAAAAACCTCTATATTAGCATGGGATGTGGCCATAAATGGTCGTACAAGAATCAGTGTTATTATTGCATTCATCAATCATGTCTATCACTAAAAAATCCCCAGGGAATATAAACTTATTAATTCTAAGTAAAATGTTATCTACCGTTCCCTTAGGTGTTGTTCTAGACATATCCGCCATTTCTACCATTGATGTTGTCTTTTTAAAGTTAATTAGATTTAATTTCTTAAACAAAGAAAACGACATCATGTTAACACTGGCTCCTAAATCAGCTAGAGCAANTATTAATTCTAAGTAAAATGTTATCTACCGTTCCCTTAGGTGTTGTTCTAGACATATCCGCCATTTCTACCATTGATGTTGTCTTTTTAAAGTTAATTAGATTTAATTTCTTAAACAAAGAAAACGACATCATGTTAACACTGGCTCCTAAATCAGCTAGAGCAAACATGTCAAAATTACCAATAGTGCATGGGAGTAAAAACTTTCCTGGATTTGGTTCCTTGTCTGGAAGCTGGCTCGGCATCCTTCCGTAAGCAACATTGTTTTCCCGCTGATAACTGACTCTGCAAAATTTCTTCTCAGACCCTGTGTTCCGTTCGGTTTCTTTATTTTCCTTGCTCAGGGATAGGACCTTACACTCCTCAAACTCAACTTCGGGTTTCTCGAATTGGAATTTTTTTGCCAGTTGCCCAATTTGAGCTTTAAGGTTCTTAATTGCGGCGCTCTGATTTCGTAAATTCCTTTCGGTATCAACTTTCATCTCGTCCATCCATTCTTGAAATTTTGAATACTTCTTTGAGGATTCCTCGAAGTGCATATTTACCATTTCTTCCAGGCTAACTTTTATGTTTGCAAAGGGTGGCCTATTCTTAATCTTAGTGTACCAGCCTTGAGGTCCCACACGGTATTTGGCTCCATTTCCTGGTCCTATGTGCGTTTTACCGGCTCCTCGGGCCATGGTTTCTTCTATTCTCATGACTTCTTCTTTTATCACTGCATTTCCGTTTCCATTCTCACGTTCAGATCTAATGGCATGCACATTTTCCTTAAGTTTTCTAATGTCACGCCCCAAGCTTTCGATCTTATTAGTGATGAGGGTGATTCCTTCATTGCTCCCAGCGATGCTCCTATTACTCCCGCCCTCGTGCCATTTCTAAGAGTGTCCTGCCATATCTTCAATAGCTTTTAAGGCTTGGGCAGGAGTCATGCTAGGGATTGGTCCTTGAGAATCTAGCATTTGGCAGGTTGAGATGTTGATCCCTTTGTAAAAGATGTTGACCATTTGTTGCTTGTTGAGATCATGAGTAGGGCACTTGTACAAAAGATCATTGTACCTATCCCAAGCTTGGTACAATGTTTCATCACCGTCTTGCTTGAAGTTGTGAATGTCTTCAAGCTGTTTTGCCGTCCTTGAAGGAGGGCAATACCTTTGGATGAAATGCTTCTTCAAAAGAACCCAAGTGTTTACAGTCCCCACTGGTAACCTATCGATCCATCTCTTTGCTGCACCAGTCAATGTGTGAGATACCCCCGGAATGTTGAACAAACTGACAATGTAGAGGACATTGTCAATGTGTTCATGAGCATCTTCCGTCTTGCTTCCTGAAAATGGGTCTTTCCGCAGTTCCCTGATAAATTGATTTTTAATTTCGAACTGCACATCATCCCCAATAGTCGGCCTAACCAAACCAGGCCTTTGCTCTTCTCGTGTGAGAGCCAAATACTCTTCAAGTGTAAGGTTGTCAATGTCAATTTCTGCCATAGTACCTGAAACTTGAAAACACCCGTGAGTACTGAAAAGAAAATAAAACAAAAATTAAAAACTTAAATAAAATCCTAATAGCTCCCCGGCAGCGGCGCCAAAAACTTGATGCAGGTTTTACTGACCAGGTTTTAATATTTATATAAGTCTCGTTTACCTAAGGTCTACATTTACGCACTAACGGACAGTGTATCTGATCGTGTGTGGTATAGCTAGTTGGTAAAGCCGAGGTCGTCCCAAGAGCTAAGTGTGTGGAAATTATCTAAGTTCGTGTCATGTTTAAAAGGGGGTTTTATGATTGAAAGATTAATTAAACTAATAAAAGTAAATGACAAGACAAGTAAATAAAATAAAAGAAAATCAATAAGAGAGAAGTAGTGTTAACCTAATTACTACTCTTGTTATCATTTTGACTAGTTTTCTTATGAGTGCATCCTATCATATCGTCTGGGGATTTAATTCATTTCGGATCAGAGGGTTATATCACCTACATCTATCTTACACCTTGTCCAATCCAAAACTATTGTAAATCCTTGGGTTCATCGGTATGAAAATGCAAGAGTCATTAAGTGCCTCTACTAACATGGACAAGTCTAACGAATGCGGCATGGTCAGATCTTACACCCCCTAACTCCGTTAAGTGTCTAGCATCGGTAGGTGGTCCTAGGGTTAATTCGCACGTGTATGGTGATATTGCTATCACCAAGTCACATCCCTAGCGACTTGCTTCCTAGGGTTAATTCCACAAGTCTCTAGGGAACAACCAATGCTAATCACTATGGGAACCAGAGTGTCCCAAGCCTCGCCATGAAAGTATACAAACAATAGACAATAGATGCGTAGAAAACTAAATCAAAACAATAACAATTTCATAACTAGGCTAACACCAAGAGGTGTTTAGCCACTCATATTCATAATTGCAGTAAAACAAGTTTGAGTTAATACAAAAGTAAACATGAATCGAATACAAAACGAAGGTATGGATAAACTTATGATTGGTGTGTGAATCCTCCCTTGGAAATGACTTCTATGAGGCTAGAACTTCGTTCCTCCTACTCTCTGAGTTTCTCCCAACTTCTGTGTGGTGAAAAGTGAATGAATAAACTCGGATTTAGGGTTGGTATTTATAGGCCCGACTTTGTTACGGCGTAGCTGATAAGATTGCTACGCCGTAACCTTTGTAAATAAGTGTTACGCCATAGATTGATCAAGTGCTACGGGCGTAATATCTTGATAAGAGTCTTCCTATGGCGTAGCTACTAGGGTTGCTACGCCGTAACTTCTTCCTTGGCCTTGTTAATCCTTCTCGACCTCAAATTGGGGCTTACGTCGTAGCTAGAGAGTTGTTTACTCCGTAGAGCCCTTTAGTGGATCATTACGCCGTAGCCATATAGCTGGCTACGCCGTAGCCTTCATAAATTCTTTCTTACGGCGTAAGTTGATGTTCCTTTACGCCGTAATCTTCATAAAGTCTTGCTACGGCGTAGGTGGATGAACCTCTACGCCGTAGTGAGTGCAGAATCCATAATTTCCACATATTTGCTTCAAAGTCCTTCCATTTCCGCGTATGTTCGTTCTTTTACTCATCTTTACCCTGAAACCAAAATAGGAAGAAATAAGAGTATATATTCTTCATACAAATAGAAAAGATGAGCATTTTAGGGGGAAATTAACAATTAAATTATGGGTAAATTTGATGCCATCAATGATATTTTTCTGAGGATGGTGGAGGATCTAGATGAATGGAATGCATTTCCATGGGGGGAGCATGTTTGGAGGCAGCTTTATGATTCAATTAGAAATGTCTCTTCAAAGCATCTACCGGATTACCGTAAAAAAAACGGGTCATAAAGAATCCGACGATCTTCCTACTTATAGCTTGAATGGATTCGTTGCTGCTTTCAAGGTTAATACTAACAAACTTTGTTAACAATATTTTTATTTTTGTTCATTTAAGATACATAAGCTTTCCATGACTAAATTTTATATGTTTCTGGTCCTAGTAACTTATATTCGTTTTCATGACTTTTTGTAGATGTGGAACATAGAGAGTTCTGATAAGAGTAAAAATTGGTGGAACAAGGCTCCAGGGGTGATCCTAAGAGCACTTTCATGGTCGAAACACACATCACTTAGACAAACTAATTATTTCGACCAACTTTTTGCCAAGGTAAGTGTATATATTTTTTAATTGATTGGTCAACTTGGAGACATTGACAATTTGAGATACTACATAACTTCTATATTTTTCCTAGGACTCAAAACTAAACTTGGTTGTTACCCCAACAAGATTTGAGGCTAAGCTGAGTGGTATACCCGAAGCCATGAATTTTTTCAGTGGTATACCCCGAGGGCGCCGCCTGTTGCAAAAGGAGGACCCTGGGATGAATATTTTCAGAAAGTGGCTGAAAAAAGGACAGGCACAAAAGCATTCGAGAGGGTTCTTCAGTGGAAAGCAGGGGTAAAGAGGTAGAAGTTGTTTCTCTTGAGCAACGGGTTAAGGATTTTGAAGGCCACACTGTAAAACCCTAGAATCCATTTTCCTAAATTTCTATATAATTTGAATTTTAAGTATTTTAAATATGAATAAGTAATTAAACCTTATATTATGTGATAATTAAATAATATGTCATTTAACCTAAGTTTAGCACATTAACCAATTTGTTACTTGCCTAATTTGTGTTCTAAACTCTTACAAGACTCATTTATTTTGCCTATGTCTATCACAAGTTTTTTTGGCCTATTATATCATAACATACACAACACAACACATATACATTATACACTTACCATCATTGTCTACATAATTAAGATAAGAACTACAAAATCAGAAATCTAGATGACTATTCCTTGATGTCAGCCGAATATCACTCCTTCCATCACATAATTGATTGATACGATATATTTGCATTCCAATATTTACATACACTACTTCTTTTCTTTTACACGTTTTACAGTTTTCCTTCCATTCCAAATCGTATAACAATGTCCTTGTTAAACATCTTCTCTAAACCGATCCAAAAACCTAAAACAAAAATTGTTTTGCTGCAAAGATAGGAAGAGGCGATGGTGTAGCAGCTTGAGTTCATGTTTAAATAGCCCTATTGGTGATCATTGAAGTGGTGTTTCAAGCCTTGCAATTCGTTGTCCTTGTTTCTTGTTGTCTCGTTATTCAACCCTCAAGAGGTAACCACGAAATCCTCCTTGTCGTTAATCTGATTTCAAGGAAACATTGAGTATATAAGCAACCTAAAACACATTAACCTAATAGTTATGATCATGTAATCGACATGCTTGTGTCTCGTTTGTTGTATATATTACGTGTATTGCTATTAGAGACAAATAAACAATGACATGAAAACATAAAAAGTGTAGATGATGATACCTTAAACTTTTTGATTGTTGAGACACAAAAAACACAAGTAAGGAAAATGTTGAGGCCTGTGATGCTCACAGTTTCCTTAAGACAGATTCGTCCTCTCCACAGTGCTCGAGAATTGTGAACGTCTATCTCCCAGGATACAACAACAACGGATAACTCTGTTAGCACAAACGGGTTATCAAGGCGAACCAAAATCGTGCCTTCCCTCTATTACGAACCGATACAAAATGAATCAACATCGAGGTCAATAACGAAAGGAGAGGAATAAGTTATGTATTTTCGGTGTGTTTAGACAAATGAGAAAAGCTCTTATTTATAGGTAAAGGGGATGAATGGAAAAACGGTCACAATTAATACCATTAATCCTACTAATGGCTCATGAACACATAGTTAATTCAGTCGTTACATATGACCAAACATTAACCTTGTTCTTAACTCTCATTATTATACATGATGACTATCAATGGTCATTCAAACCAATAATTTGACCATTATTTCCAACAATCCCCCACATGAATAAAATTGATAACGGGAAACAAAGATTAACGACTCGATGTTGTAATAGAGTTTTGCAGTTGATATTTGCAAAGGATAGGTAGGTGTTACCCTTTGAACCTTCCTTTGTGAAATATACTTAGACTCCTAGCATCCATTAGAACTCGATGTCTTTGAACTATCTGCTGTTTGTGGAGACGACAATATAATATCACACAAATATCTCCTTGAAACTTTTTGGTTCTCATAGTTATGTTCGTTATGCTCATGAACATTAGCCTGGTTCTGCGAGAGCTGTAAAGAATTGCGCCCGTACAATTCCCTTAGAAGCGGCCCAACTTCTCTCTCACATAGGTGATTCTTCATTAATCATTAAAAGCCATATGCTTAACCTCATATTGTCACTATTATAGGAATGGACTAGGAAGTTTACTAACTTCCTTAAATGAATATGGAGTTTATTACTCCCCCACAGTGACCTCAGTTTATACAAGTAGGTTGTCCTATTGAACCCAGATCTTGGGATCTCCAGTCAGCTGGGTTAGGTTTTCCTTCATATAAACTTTTCAAGGACTTTAGTCCCATTCCTCTTCACGACTTGCTAACTAACTCCCACATTTAGCACTTCACAAGCGGATCCGCAATGTTATTCTACGACTTCACATTTGTCAATAGAGATAACTCATGTTGAGAGTAGTTGTTGTATCGACATAATATATCTATACAAAATCGAGTTTTGTTAAACTCTTTAAATATATCATGCTCCAGGTAATTCTTGAGTATTCCAACTAGGCAAGAACTTCAAGTTTGTTGATGTCCTTTTGAACTCTAGCTAGGCCGGAATCCCCCACATGGAATTTATCTCAAGAAAGGTTCTCCCTTTCAATATATTAATCTTGTTTATAAGATTTTTCTCACATGGATATGACATCAAGATCATTAGTAATTTGTCACCTCACAAGTTTCATACTAGTGTATGCACACTTTTTGAATGTCTTATGTTAATTATTTTCCGTATCATAATTAACAGATTCCAAATCTAGCATGCTATAGACCAAGGAATCAAGCGTATTACAGAAGATGCATCATTCTGATCACTCATAGCTTCATCTACTAACATTCTTCTTTTAGACAAATCACCACCTTAAACCACACATATTTTATGAGGATCCTATAAGTTATATGTGTAAGTCCTACACTTATAACATGTCATTCCAATTCACTTGTAATTATATATATATAATCACATTTAATCTCTTATCATTATATGATTATCACAATTTATTATGTGATTATAATCACATAAAATCAATGTGTAATCATTTTACACAATCAAAATATGTCCAACTTAGCAAATGGACAATATCTCTGTTAGGAATACGATTTTTCTTATAGAAGATTCGGTCACCCCAAGTACGATTAAGCATTGTATAGCTCGTAGTATTTATAATAGTAGTTTATATGTAGATTAGTATTAGTTAGTATTTGTGGAGTCGGGTCGGGTCTTTACCCACTGTCAGCCCGATCCACAGCCTAGTAGAGGCAAGCAACACCATGTACATATAAATAGCCCTCTCCATCCTTGGAGAGGGTTGGACCTTCTCATACTCTATTTTCTTTTTTTTTTGTTTTTCTCTTAAGGTTCCCATCTTTCTCTTTCTACTTTCTCTCTCTAACTTTCTTCTTTCTTTCTTTTGTATTCGATCCATACCACAAGATCCATACGTGTTATATGTTAGTTAGTATTCTACAATTGGTATCAAGAGCCATGGTTACATTCTAGGGATCGTAGGTACTTGGTGTTTGGACTTGTGGTGTATGGGTTGTCTTGGTTTCTATTAGTTTAGGAAGGTTTTACTCATACTTGAGCTTGTTCGTGGTGTTTCTTGTGTTTTTTCTTGTACTTCTTGGATTAGAGGGGTTAGATTTATCTAGTTTATCAGTTGGTTTGGCTAGATCTTATGTTTGTGGAGTGTACGAGTGATTTTGAACCATTTTCTTGGCAGCGGTTTTCTCCTCGGTAACATTTTCTTGGCAGCGGTTAACTTGGGGTTACAGCGGTTAGTGTCAGCGGTTAGTACACTTTGTCAGCGAACATAACGCTGTCCTTTGTACAGTTTCAGCGGTTTGCTACCAGCGGTTAGTTCACTCTGTCTGTTAGTGCTCCAGCGGTTAGTAACTCCAGCGGTTTTCGTGGTTAACGGTTATCCTTGTTAAGCGGTTACCTTGTCAGCGGTTTACTTGACAGCGGTTTAATAGTCAGCAGTTACCATACTAGCGGTTACTCTGTCAGCGGTTACCATTGTCAGCGGTTACCTTTTTTTTCAGCAGTTAAGTGTTAGCGGTTATTCTGTCAGCGGTTAGTTTTTCTTAGCGGTTTTCCCTGGTTGACTTTAGTAAAATCCCGGGAAAGAATCGATTTCTCGGTTTAAGTCACGTGTGTTGTAAAATCCCGTTTAAGATCTCGTCATCATGACTACTTTGACATCTATTGATGATATCCAAGCTGCTGGGTCCGACACTCGACCTCCTATGCTAGACAGAACTGACTATGAGTCATGGTCACAAAGAATTCGTCTATATTGTCAGGGCAAAGAAAATGGGGTGAATATTCTGAGATCGATTGATGAAGGGCCGTTTCAAATGGGTACTACCAGGGATATTATCTCCACAAGTGAAGATGGATCAGTCACCTTTGGAATTGACAGACCTCGTAATTACAATGATCTTAACGAAACAGAAAAGAAACGCTATGATGCTGATATTCGAGCTTCCAACATTGTGATACAAGGGTTACCCAAGGACATTTACAAACTGATTAACTTCAACACTGAGGCCAAAGCTGTTTGGGATAATGTCAAAATGCTGCTTGCTGGCTCTGAACTTACCAGAGAAGATCGTGAATCACAATTGTATGATGAATTCGAGCACTTCAAAATGAATCCCGGTGAAAGCATTAATGACTACTATGTCAGATTCCACAAGCTTGTGAATGACATGAGAATGATCAGAATGACAATGCCCAACATCCAACTCAACTCAAAGTTTGTCAACAATATGTCACCAGAATGGGATCGGTTTGTCACAGCTGTGAAGTTAAACAAAGGACTCAGAAACACCAACTATGAACAACTCTATGCTTACCTGCAACAACATGAGAAACATGCCATGTATGATCGTCAGCTAAGAGAAAAATTCCATCCCTCAAATGATCCTCTTGCTCTAATCTCCAGTGTTCAGGGACTAAACCAATCCTCAATTGACTCAATCAATCATCCTACTGCTCAAGCAACACAGAATCAGTCTTCCCTTAGTCAAACATCCATGCAATCATCAAGTGTCAAAACTAATCAACAAGACTCTGGGAACTCTCACATTGACAAAAGGATTGATAATCTCTCCAACCAAGTCTCACTGTTGGTTCAACACTTCAGGAATACACTTCCTCAAACCAACAACCAACTCAGAACCTCGTCTAACCCACGTAATCTTGCTGTTGTGGAAGATGGGCGTGTTGTGGTTCAAGGAAGGCAAAATGTCCGGGGAAATGCTCAGAATAGGATGGGGAATGGTAATCAAGGGCAAGGAAGACAACCCAAGTGCTACAACTGTGGTGGGTTAGGTCATATTGCAAGGAACTGCACTCAACCAAAACGTCCTCAGAACTCGGATTACTTCAAGGATAAGATGTTGCTGATGCAAGCACAAGAGAATGGAGTTTTGCTGGATGAGGAGCAACTGCTGTTTCTTGCGGGTGATGAGGGGAATTCTTTTGATGCCGATGTGGATGATCAACCAGTTCAGGATCTTGCTCTCAACGACCCAAACATCTTCCAGGCTGAAGATTGTGATGCCTTTGATTCTGATGTTGATGATGAGCCCACTGCACAGACCATCTTCATGGCCAATCTTTCATCTGTAGTCACATCGCCACAACAATCGGGTTCTCCCAAATCATCCATCATTTCTGAGGTACTCAAATTGTATGACACATATGAAACATGTGCTGTTCCAAAGATTCTCAATGAAATACATCAGACTAGTGTTGTCACGCCAGATGATGTTGATTTGAAAAACAACTATGTTTCCTCAAAACAACAACATGTGGATAACAACAAAGAATCTGATGAACCTAGTAGAGCATCTTTCGATACATATGTTGATAATGTGATGCACAAACAAAGGAATCATAACGAAGTAAAACACACAGACATTGTTGATTCAAATTCTGCTGATATGGGTAATAGCAATGTTATCCCATATGAACAATATATGAAACAAAATGCCGAGTCTGTTTTACCAAATGATGACTCCTCTGTTGATAATGACATGAGTGAATTTGATGAATACACTGCTTGTATACCTGATGATACCGTGACCACTAGGATTAAAATTCTTAAAGATCAGGTGAATATGTATCAACAACGTGCAAAATTTGAGTTAACCGAACGTGAGCAGAAAATGGATTGGCAAATGTGTGCATACATTACCGAAAGAAACTTAAAGGAAGAAGCTTTAAGAATGGAAATAAAATCTTTACAAAATCAAGTTGATCAAACTGTTAAGCAAAAACAGGAGATTCAGGAAAGTGTAACCACACTAAAACTAGATTTTCAAAGTAAAGAAACTAAACTCTTAAGTGACTTTTCCAACTTGAAAGCCTTAAAGAACAAGCTTGAAAATAAGTTGTACACACAAGGCCAAACCATTCAAACTGCTCAAATGATGCATAAGCACATTAAGTTACGTGATGAACATAGCAATAAGGATGTAGGAGTGCCTAAAACTAATTTTCTTAGGAGCGTTAGTGCCTCTCAACCTGCCTTATATGATGCTAATGTGATGCTTACACCTAATCATACCCCCCGATGTGCGTAATAATGAGGAAATTAATGAAATTGAATCAGTAAATAGAGAAAGACTTGAGAATAAAATGAAGGATCCCAAGAGCATTAAAAAACGTGTCAATGTCAAGCCCCATAATTACTATGAACAGAATAGATTGACGGTTTTTGTGCCCCAAACTAGGTTAACACCTGAACAGATTTTTTGGTCTTTAGACGTTGAGAAAATGAAAGCTGAAAAGCTTAAGGCCACAACTCCCCTTAAGATTGCAACTCCAACGGTGTATCCTCCCAATACACCAATGCACCTAGTTCAGTTAGCTCTTCCCACTCAATGTAAAACTCTTATTAGCATATACGTTCTGTATCAAATGTTTGCTGAATTCGACAAAACATGTAAAAAGAGAATTACACCAACGGGAATTACTGAGGGCGAAAGGGGGTTTGAATTAACAAAAGAGTGTTACCTTACAGAAGTTATTCCGTTTTTTAAACAAATCAAAGAACATTTTGAAGGCTTGCAAACGTCTCTTAAATCTGAGATTAATGAAATGAAAGATGTGTTTAAAAATCTGGAACTTGAAGGAAAACAAACTGTAATAGACCTTCAACGTAGTGAAATTGCGAGGAAGAATGCCCTCATCATGAATGATAATTTAATTGCAAAGTGCATTGCTCAAGATGTGTTTTATACTGTTACTGATTCTTCTTTAACTGCTTGCCAATTTCATGAAATGTCTGTTGCATTAAACGTTTTTCAGAATCGTGTTGTTGAGCTTGAGGGGGAGAATTTAAGATTGCAAGAAAAAATTCAAAACGATGATCATGATAACATGATCAGGAATTTTTCGAAATTAGAAGTTAATAATCTCAATCTGCAACAAAAAATTCAAGCTCACACTAACACGATTCAGAAGTTGAGGGCTCAAATTGCCCAATTGAAATCTCATAAGAGTGATGTGATTGAACCTCAGAAACCTCCGTGTTTAGATTCTCAAAATTTTCAACTTCAAAACATCATCGAACATCTCAAATATGAAAATGATTGTTTTCAAGCTGAAAACTCAAAGGTCAAACAACATTACAAAGAGTTACATGATTCGATTAAGATCTCACGTGATAAAACCAATGAGAAAATAACGTCTTTGTTAAAAGAAATTGAGAATCTAAAGACTCAGGCGAAAGAGAGAATGCTCCCCATGGTCGGTAAATCTAAAGGAAATGCATGTGATGTCGTAACTATTCCTCTTCCCCTTAGGAATAATGCGTTTGTCCATAATGAGTACCTTAGGTATCTTAAGGATTGCCTAGACATGCTTTGTGAGACCATTGATGAGGTTAGAATGGTGAGACCTGCTGATAATGCCATCCTTGATGTTTATTATCTCACCAATAGATCATATGAACTCTTAGATTATGCCATTGGTACATGTCCCAAAGCTGTTTGCATGCGAGATAAGGTTCATGAGCCAACCTCTAAGGATAAGAACAAGCGTGTTACCTTTTGTGTACCATTAACATCATCTGAAAATAACACACCTCATACCAATAATCAAACAGAAAGACCACGATCTAATGTTCCCATCATTAATTCTACAGGAGTAAAAGTTGTCACTAATGCTAGCGGGTCAAAGCCTAGTTGCAATACAATGAAGGATAGGACTTCGCCAGCTAGGAGGGCTCAAGGAATGAAAGTAGAAGACCACATTAGGAACAATAATACTGATCTGAATGTCATGAATCGTGTTGATTCTAGTATTAGCTCTAGGCGTACTGTAATTAATTCGAATTCAAATGCTACTTGTGAGATCTGTAATGACTATTTAATTTATGGTAATCATGATAAGTGTGTTAAGACCTTGTTGAATGCTTCCAAATTACCCCTTGTTTATCATGCTGTGTATCTTAAACGTGAAAAACGTGTTTGGAAAGCAACAGGAAGGAAGTTTTCTACTATTGGCTATCATTGGAGACCTACTGGAAGAAAATTCTCAAAAGGAAATCAATACCCCTTTGATAAATTGCCTAATCCTAGGTCTTCTAATATTAGGATTTGGAAGGAAACTGGTAGGATTTTTCCTATAGGATCACAATGCGTTAATCATAAGTCTGGTACCCCCGCATGTCATGATAAGATTAAGGATACTATTGAACCTTCCTCTTCTGTTGTAATTAATGATGTTTGCGCTAACCAATCGGATCCTATTTGTAGTTGGGGATCCACGTCTTTCAGTTATCCATATCTGTCTGGTTTCAAATGCAGGTCGTACAAATCGTCCTGTGGTATTTGGACTCAGGCTGCTCAAAGCATATGACTGGGGATCGCTCGCGGCTCAGAAATTTCGTGAAAAAGTTTATCGGGAATGTTAGATTCGGGAATGACCACTTTGGTGCAATAATGGGTTATGGAGACTATGTGGTTGGGAACAGCGTGATTTCTAGTTTATATTATGTAGAAGGGCTTGGGCACAATTTGTTCTCCGTTGGTCAATTTTGTGACTCAGATCTAGAAGTAGCCTTCAGAAAACACACTTGTTATGTTAGAAGATTGGATGGTGTGGATCTCCTGAAAGGCAGACGTGGCTCAAACCTCTACACTATATCCATTGAAGATATGATGCGGTCATCACCAATTTGTTTACTATCTAAGGCTTCCAAGAACAAGTCATGGTTGTGG
>LBNU01008036.1:3579-34653 GCA_014162995.1 Artemisia annua
GTAAAGAACTCGACATCTAGCTTAGTGTCGGAAATATTGTATAAGCAACGACAGGAGTGGTTGTACCTTGTAAAAGAACTCGGTATCTAGCTTTGTACCGGATAAAGTGTAAGCGACGATTGTAAGGTTTTCTCTACCGAGAAGGGAGGTTATTGATCTAGTGAAGTAACTCTCGAGTTGGGTACTCGATGAGTGGAGTAGGGCGGAGAGGAGATCCGTGACCGAACCACTATAAATCCTCGTGTTCGGTTTGCACTTTTCTTTTACTTATTGCTTTACTTTAATGTTTGCATTATGTGATTGTTTGTGTTGTGACTTGTTGATTGTACTTGTGTGATAACATGTTTTAAGTTATGTTAGTCATAAACTACAAGTAATATCTTTCATATTAGAACAAGCTAAAAATGGACATTTGATACAACAAGTTTAAAGTTTTTAAACGGTAAACTATTCAACCCCCTTCTAGTTTTTCACAACTTCTTTAATTACCTTTCACATAAAACAAAACCACCAACCCTTCTAAATCCTACTTAAATCTTATCCCCAACATTCTCTTATATTCTCTTACACCTCCTACATCTTTTGTACCTTTGTCTCCCACACTCCCACACAATATTCTCTTTTACAATATTCCTATCTACTTTTATACTTTTCCCACATATTCTCTTATACACACACATACCCTCACATACACTGTAAAACCCGAAAATTTTGAGCAAGTTAGATACCCAAAATACCCTTTCATCTTGAACTTATAAAAAAACGTTTAAATATTTAAGAAATTACATTCCGATTTTAACCTAAGTATGAATTTAAATCATGTAACATTTAAATCTTTGAGTTATGGATAATATTAACTATTAATATAAATTAGTAGCCTAAACAAATTTTCATCCTAAACTAACCTAAGTTAAGTCCCTAACCAAATTACTATTCTATTGCTGCCGAAGCATACACTATACAAGTAAATACAAACCGTTGGATCAAATACACATTCAATCTTGACCATTGTAATTCTATAATTATCTACATATAACAAACTTGAGCCAATATCTGTCTTACATAACATGTGCAAATTACAAATTCTAGAAACAAACCATGCGTACATGTGAGATAGGATATATCATTAGATATATTATAAACAAACTATGCACATCAGCTCCTTATTAGACGCAACTAAATACTTATCTATATGATTATCTTTTTGAAATTCAACTTTTGAAGATAAATATCTTGGCGCCTAAAATGGCCTTATATATAGATAACCCACAATCAGCTTCATTTCATTCATTAACAATCCCTAGCAAAATAACTTTAACATTTGATTATTTGCATTTATACAAATGAACAAATCAAACAATGTCTCAACTATCGTAGCAACAAATAAGAACGAATTCGGCTATGCGAAAATGTCTATCAACGATGGTAAAGTTATGTTACAACATTTGACGTAAAACTTTATTCATCAATATGTGACATTTTCTTCTTTTGTATGAACAGCAAGTCGGGAACGACAATGTCGATCTTCATGTTCATGAGGTAACACTCCTTCCTACACTTTCGTTTTGTTTCATATATATATTTATTTGTATAAAGGCGTAATGTTGTTTTCCGTCTTTAAACAAGAGCATGGCGATAACGCGAAGCTTGATACCCAACCGTTGGGTTGATGAGGTGATTCGCGACTCTAAGAAAAGGAAAAAGGAAGCAAACTTGACGACATGGAAATGGAACGAACGGGTCATATTAGTGCACATAATTATATCTAATTCTTCAAAGTTATAATATAGTGTATAGCTGAGTTACATTACCATATACTTATGCAGTTTCTCAACGTATGTATATATCATTAAGCCGGTGTACGAATTCGATCGACGGCATACACATGCATGGTTGCTATATCAGTATTATACTATCAGTATTATATGTAATCTATATACATTATTTGTTGCGACAACGCGAAGCTTCATACCCAACCGTTGGGCTATGCGAAAATGTCTATCGTAGCAACATTATCAGAAATATATGTAGAATAATCGTATTAGTCATACGAGAAGACAACATACACTTGGAACATACATTAGATTGATACACATTAGTTTAAAATTTTGCAGCCCAATATGTTTAACTCAATACACATTAGATTGATCACATTAGTTTACCCATTTTTCCAAAAGACCCATTGGAATACAAAAAAACCATATTGACCCGTTTGGGATTTTGTACTAAGAATATTCAGTTTTAAGGTTTCTGAGTTGTGGACTGAAATTCGTCTTTTTGGTACATGATATTCAATTTGTTTGTTTGGTTCATGGTTTGTCATTCACAGATGGTCCTTTATGCTATATTTTTTTTCCACCTTTTTGAATCTCTTCATTTGTTCACAACACATGGTCATTCTCCAAAAAATGTGCTGTAGTTGGTTCAAAGCGAACTATTTTTGTAAACTATTTTTGCTACATAAAAGACCGTTTGTGAATTTAACTGATGACCTACAAATTTGCTTTTTTTTTTTTTTTCTTCACAATTTGGTTGGAAAATACCAATTTATATCATCTAAGAACTATCATCACATAACAAATTTATAAAATTGGTTGTATCTTAATGATGAAGAGACACTTAATGTGCCTATATATCAGTTATTGTAGAATGCAATGTTTTAAAAACCGGGTTTTTAATTGACCCGGTCGAGTCAATGGGTCACCAGGTTACAGGTTTAACCGGTTCCACCGTCGGGTCAACCTGGTTTTCCACTAATTTTTTTTTCAACCGGGTCAACCAATTCGACCACCAGGTCAACCCGGTTTTCTATTAAAAAAAAAGAAAATAACCAAACCCGGCCGGATATCGAAAACTAGGTTGACCTGGTCACTTAAAACCCGACGGGTCTTAACCCATTTTTTGGTCGGAACCGGTTCAACCGGTTAACCCGGCCAGGTCGACCCGGGTTGCAAACATTGGTAGAATGTGTTACGAAAGTTATGTACACACCTTAATTTATAATGCATGCATTGTTTATCTAATAAATAATGGTTTTTTTGTTTTAGGGGGCTGCAAATGACTACGGCAGTTGCAACACATTTTTACTTGAACCAAATCACTCCGAGTGATGGTGTCATTGTTTCAAACTTTTTTTTAGTACTTTGTTATGTTTTAAATCTAATATTTATCATGAAATAAGAATGATTGTGCACTTTTAGATGTTTGTGTTTTTAGTTTTATGTTTAATAAAATATACAAAGAACAAGTTTATATTTTTTCTAAATTATTGAATCGTTATACCCGGGCAACGCACGGGTATTGTACTAGTTTAATTATTAAAAGTAATGCACTTCCTACCCTAAGAATACCCCACACGTTTCATAAGAAACCAATCTTTACATTTGGAAAACAAAATACTGTGCTGTGAAGTGATAAACGCAAAACCATTTTAAAACAAAAATTTAGAAGATTCTTTCTGTGATTTGATCACCCCAAACGCGGCATTCACTTCATCCTATTTTATGAAACGTATATCACATCCTTCTTTTCACCTCACACAAAACTTTCAAAACTCTCCAAACCCTAAAAACTATTGGCGGCTATCTTCTCTTTGGCTCACTCCTATTCGAATCAAAAGCAACGCAAAAGGAGGTTCGCTGGTAGTTTATTGTGTTAGTGTGATCGTGGTTAATTGCTGTTCGGTTTGCTATAGCTTGGCACTCGATCTTTTGTTCGTGTTTTTCTTCTTATTCACGCTACGAGGGTATAGTTCTTGAACCTTGTTCAATACCATCTTTTATTCGTTTCTTGTTTCAAAAGTGTTATCGTCTTTTGATCGACTATGAATCACAGGTTTGCTAAACGTATATAGCTACACATAAAATCATATAAAGGATACATGAAATAACGAATTATTATTCCTTATATATAATCGGCTAGGAGCCATTTGATTGCTCGAATAGAAATACATAAAAATCTGCTATATATGCGAATGTAAGAAAGTAAATTGAACATGCTTGTTTTCTGGCATTAAAAAGGGGTCATAGCGGTCCGATTCGACAAACATGCAAGGAACTATATAAAAGAAAGGGTCAGGTTAACGTTGCATGTATATTGGGGTAGGGTCAAATGGGCATAAAAGTTTTGTTCAAGTTGTTTTAAAAGAAAAGAAAGGGCATGCGTGTTTTGGTTTATGTCCGATTCGAAATAATAATAAAAAAAAAAGGAGCTACGATCTGGTTTTTGGTGTCACAAGAAAGTATTGCGTGTTGTTTTGAATTCGAAAAGATTAGAGAAGTATGTCTCGGTTTGGTTTGTGTCGCAACAAAAGGGTTAACTACATGGTTATATTCAAATCGTTCATATATAAAAATAAAGGGTTTTTGTTTTGGTTTATGTTATGACAAGAGGGTGCATGATTATGCTTATGGTCATGCATATGTATATATATAGATTATGCAAGTAGTATATTTTTTTGACATGTGAGTCGTTTGTGCATGCGTGTGAGTGATGATTATATTTTGGTCGTCACGGTCTAATATAATATTGAGAATACGTTTATAAATATTATAAATGAGGTCTAAAATTATCATTTTGATATAATTTATAGTATAAATCTTTAAATAATTTATTTGACATTTTTAATATTAAGTTTTGATAATTTACATTTATGACCCTAAACTTTATTAAATTGACATAATTAACCTTAAACTATTATATTGGTCATCTTAACCTTAAATATTATAAATTGTCTATTATAACCTTAAAGAATTAAATTACAAATTCGGGAAACTTATTAAATATGAAAACTTATTAATTTGGGAAACTTGCTATTTTTGGAAAGCTGTTATAAAAGGAAAGTTACTAAAAATGGAAAGCCGACTAAAATGAGTAATATGATTTAAAACAAGTTATTAATAATAAGACGATTATGAATTCGTGTAGATTCTCTGAAGAAGGAGTTGCTCCAACTTTTATGTTTCTGTTATGTTTGCACTTGCAGTCTAAGGTACAGATATTCTAACCTTTCAGTAAGGTTTCTTATGACTCATGATCCGTTCCATTGCCACTATTAAAATTTCTGATCTTTATACGCCTGATATCCTTGGTTCATTTGATAGTGTGATTTCGTATGAAGACCCTTTTAAAAATATAACCTGATGACTTTTGAGAAAAACTATTTTTGAAATGATTTATGTGATTACGATACGATGGCAGTTTTATATGAAGGTTTTATGACTTTTATGAAATGTGTTTATAAAGGAATACTTTTACAATAAAAAGGTTTTAAATAAGTTTCAAAAGTCCTTAATCTGTTTTATTCTTTAAGATTTCTTATAACTTTCTTTAACATCTTTTGATTTCTTAACTTCAAATTTTGAACCTTTGTTATGAACCTTTTTTTTCTATTATGAACCTTTGATTTGAACCTCATGATATGAATCTTTGATGTGGACCTTTGACTGGAACCATTGCTATGATCCCTTTGTATGATCCATATTTGATCGATCCATTTCTGTTATGATTTGCTTTGATATTTGTTGTATGCTATATTCCATTTCTTATAGCATTCCTATGTCCTTAATTATATGCTGCCCATTATTTGATTAAATTGTAGCCAGTTATGGGGAGTCCATGGCCTTGCCACTGATGCACCAGTGGTATTGACACTATCTGTGGAGGTGGGTTTTTGTCCACAGCGTTCCCTATTATGCTATAGCACCATGGCAATTATTATTATTGTATGTATGCTTAGCCTAGAGCGTGGTATATGTATATTTGTTTTGCAGGGAGCGTATGGATGCATCCTAGGTACTTTGTTTCGTTTTGAATTTGGTGAATGGATATGTGTGTGCAATACACTCCATTTCACATTTTGGTACATCGAGCTAGCTACTCTATGTGCAATTTGATATATGATTGTTGGGCATTTCTGTTAGTTCTACTTTTATATGATCCTTATTATCTTGTCTTCTCTATTGTGATTAACCTATGTTTGTTTCTCAATTGCTTACGCTTGTGATCCGTTTGATTTTCAGTTGATTCGTTTGATATTCCATATTCGTATTTCCTTTGATTATTTTCTGTTAGTCCTACTATATGTTCCATATTCCTTGACCTTTGCCTCAGCAGGTTTGCTTGGACTCATTTCGCATTCGCTTTCGTTTTCCTTTGTTTATTAGTTTTCATTTGTTTATATCTGTTCACTGGGCTTTTTAAGCTCAGCCGCATTTCTTTTCCTGCGGCAGGTTTTAGAAGGAAGCTGGGTTGGGTGAAGAGTGCTTAGGAGCTCTTAGTGGACTACACCGTTATTAGCTTCCCATGGATTAGATTTGGGCTTAGAGTTCTCTTTGTTATTAGATTGTATTTAGTTTGGAAGTGTAATATTTAGAGTTAGCACCATATCATGTATTCAGATTTGCTTTTGAACTCTTGTATTAGTAATGTATTTTCCGTTTACTTGTGTTCTGATTTGACCCCAAAATGTTACACTTTAGCCCTTTTTGGGTTGGGGTGTTACATACACACACCTTTACATTCAAAATACACACACTTCACTCACATACTCCTCTTCACACACACAAGGCTCCCCATCAAAATCATTCTTACTTATTCCTTACATATACAACCCATTCTTACACACATCCCATCCTTACAACTTATTCCTTATACTCCCAACAACTTTATTTTCAAAATACACACACTACTCACAACCATCTCATTATCTACACACACAAGTCTCCCCATCACATCCAACCCTTATATTCCCTTACAAACATCACTCTTACACAATCCAACTCATATCTTATATTCCCTACACACTCTTCATCCTAACCATCCATTTTAAGCAAACACATTTCAACCTTCCATTTCACCTTCTTCTCCAAGAAATGGAATATTCTCTAGCACATTCTTCTCTTAACCTAACCATGGTTCATTTCAAACCCAATCATGGTTAGTTCTCAACATACCTATTTCTCATCCAACCATGGTTAACTCTTAACCTCACCAAAGATGGAATATTCCTTTGGATACATCCTTTATCCCAACCATGGTTCACTCTCTAACCTAACCATGGTTTGTTCTCTACACACTTCTATCTAACCCAACCTTGGTTACTCCTAACTTAACCATGGTTCATTCTTAACCCAACCTCACTCACTCTTCCTTATAGAGGAATATTCCATGGCATATTCTCTTCTCTCTTTTATGCCATGTGAGGAATACCCATTCTACCCCTACCTAATCATCCTTTCTACCTTTCTATCTTTGTTAATTGGTTTCCTCATAAACCCTTCACAAAATATTTTCCAAATTGGCTATTTGAGTTGGTACACCTTAGATTGATTAATGTTAAGGTTTAGTGTGTGAAGTACAATTGGGGGTTTAGCAAGGTTAGGTATTTATAAGACCAACACCCAAAATTTGGGAAAATTCTACAGTGGTCCTGGCGCGCTGCCCACGCGTTTACGCGTGGGCGACGCGCCGGCCTCGGTAAATTTTTCCCAAGTTTGGGTCTTTGCCTATAAATACCCACCTTGGCTCTTGTATTCCTCACCCCTGGCCATTATTCTTTCTCTCTAATCCTCTAATTCTATATCGTGTTCTTAGTTTTTCATACTAACATCATTTGAAAGAATACATCTCCTTGCAAGGGAAGAATCACAAGAACCTAATTCACTCTTGTGATTGTGTCGAGGGTCTTCTACTCTATACCCTTTCTATTAGAATTGAGTCACTAGGTTAGTTTATGGCTTAATTCAAAGAAACAACATTCTATAATTCTATTTGGTTGTAAGGGAAGTCTTGTGTCTTTGTGACCAAGCCTAGACCATTGGGGATCTAGTTTGAAGTCTTGTGTCTTGGTGACCAAGCCTAGATCATTAGGGATCTAGTTGGGGTTTGATACTTCCGGTGGGAAGTATTAGTAGTTTTAGTGGTAAGTCGAATCATGAGATTCTTTTGGGTGGTTTCTAAGGGCGGAATACCGTTGGGGAGTAGCTCTTCTTAGTGAGCACCGATCTTAGTACATATCGGTGGAGTGAAGTTGTAACGGTTTGTAATCCACCGAAAGGATTATACTAGAGTAATAGTATTGGTGTTGTTGATTCGCAACTGGACGTATGGATGTATAAACACCCCATCCCGAACCAGTATATATCGTGGTGTCTCTTTACATGCTTTATATACTTTGTTTGTGTTTGTGATTGTGATTATTGTTGTATAACCACTTGGTGATATTTGAGGCTTAAAGTTAATAAACTTTGAAGAAGCCGAAAAGACCGTATTCACCCCCCTCTACGGTTCTACATTTGATAGCATCATCTACATTAGCTAACTGACAAAAACCAATTGATTAAAAGAATTAATGTGATCATGTAGATTACGTCCCTCTTCAAGGTTCAACGAATACAATTCCATCTTCAAAAATAATCTATGCGTCAACGACTTTGATGCATAAATATTCGTGAGTTTGTCCCAAATATCCTTCGGTGTCTTCTCTTTCAAAACACTGTATTTGATTTCAGGAGCCAAGCGATCCTAATTGTACTCGAAGCCTTCTTCTGCATCGTCTTCCAAACATCATCTTTCATCTCTTTTGGTTGTTTCTCCTCTAAAGATTCATCAATACCTTGTTGTACTAACACATCCTCAATCGTCATTTTCTGCACCGTAAAATCCATCTGCCCATCAAACATTGGGATCGAGAACTTTGACATATCACTTGCCATAACAAAAAAATTTTGTTCCTAAAAAATCTGTCAAACACAAATCTGGGCAGTAACTTCGACGGTTTATAACTCTCAGTTGGAACGTCAAACGGAAAATCCCTTTGGTGAGATTGTAGATCTATGTATCTAGAACCTCCAATCCAAAATTGACGAAGATCCAGCGGTTAACGAATCCACAATGTCAATTCTACCACTGCTGCGCAGAATGTAACGAACCAAACACAAACTATTCGTTATTCTCGTAATGGCCTCCTCCAAGTTGTATGATTCCTTCTTCTCGAACCTCGGCTCTTGATACCACTTGTTGGGATATTACACCCCACGACAAAGGATCACACAACGAATAATCAAATAATTAAGAACAACGAAAAACAAACACAACATACAACGATTTGCCGGTTCGGCCCCTCAAGCCTAATCCACTAGAAAAACTTAATATAGATTTGTGATTACAAGATTAAAATGCTTCAACTCTCAAAAACACTCACAAAACTTTCTCACAAGTTTTTCTCACCTCTCTTTGGATTATAAAACCCTACATAATCATCCTCTATTTATATAGGCTAAACACAATCTTTTCCTAATTTAAACACATACTAAATTAGAAAATATACTTCTTGTTCTCCAATGCTTCTTCAAACATAAATAAGGTAATTTGAGTCATACCCTAATAAGATTAACCTAGGAATACTCTAAAATGATAATGACAATGAACATGGCAATTAATAAATCTAAACTTCCTAATAAAGCAAAATGACATAATAAGATAACCAAACATGACCAAACCAACTAGGCTAAACATGCCATTTAACATAATAAAAAGAAAATATTTAACAAGGATTAGAAAGCATCGAGTTTGGCTTAAAATTGATGACGATAATCTCCTCTAAATTAAACCCCAATCTTCGACAATCCTTCGCAAGATTGAAACTTTATGTGAATAAAGGTTGCAACTTTATCTAAAAATAAGATCTCTAAAAAGCTATTGATAAGCTAGTCGAAACTCGAAACACTTTTATAAAAACTAAAATGTATTTTAGTAACCAATTTATAAAACTAAAACTTGATCAAAAGTAAATTTGAAATTAAATAGTCTCTTTAAAAACTCTAATAAGCTATTGAAAAGAATTTTGAGTAAACCATTTTGAATAAATTAAAATTGAAGATAAACAACTCTATACTAAGCAACAATAAACAATAACAAAAAGTTTGTAACGACTTTCAACAAACCGATGGAGCAAAATAAAGGACACAATTTAAAAGAGTAAATTGCATAAATCGTCCTTAAAGTTTGGCCAAATTATATGTTTCGTCTCAAAAATTACGAAAGTTCAAGGATCGTCCATTGGGGAAACCTTTGATGCAAATATCGTCTCCACAAGGACGATACTTGCACCAAAGGTTTCACCAAAAGTTTTCTCACAGGGACAATACTTGTACCAAAAGTTTTTTCACAAGAACGATCCTTGCACTTTCGTGACGTTTGGGAGGAAAAATGCAATTTGGTCAAATTTTGGGAACAATTTATGTAATATACTCAATTTAAAATAAAAAGAAGGTTTCTTGGAAAGCTTAATAAAAGTTACGAATGATAAGAACAAGAACAATTTAAAAAATTCATTAACTAATCATTTGAAGTACACACGGAAAAAGAGTATAGAAACATATAAGTTGCAAAAAAATGAGAATAATAGAAAAAACGAAAGATCCCCTTTCTCGTTGCAGTCCTCCATATTTAAATACCAAGGGCCAAGTTTCTACCGTTACATTTTGTGACCGTTGGCAAATATCCAAGTGGCATTCTCTAATTTGCTACTTAACATAATGTGTTGTGTTATCTTGAGAGTTGAGAGTAAAATCAGAATGTGTTGGCGCGTGGGATAGGGTTTGATGCAAGAGTCGGGTTTTGTTTTTCTTTTGAACCGGTTGATGGTTAATGGACCTCGCAACTGGTCGTGTCTTCACTTTCTTGAATATTGCTTAAGTCCAAATTTGCTTAGAATGATAAACACCACTGGGCTTCCAAATAATCGATACTTAGACACATAATCTTTGATCTCTTCGTATATATATCTGCTAATCTACTTAGTAGTTATCTCTTTTGCTCCAAAATTCTCTAACATACTTTTAAAAATAAAAATAACTAATAAACGTACTCTCTCTAAAAAATATCCTCAACCCTCTCTCTAAAAAATAAATCACACACCAAACCCTAGATCCGCCGACGCCACCATCGTCTTTCTGGCCGTCGGCTTAGGCCGGTGGTCCGGAGAGACACTCTCCAATCCCTCTTTTTTGTAGATACTTTACTATTTCGTTTCAGTTTTTGATTAATCAAGGTTTTATAGGTCGTTCTTTTGGCCATTTTTCGTATCATTTTCTCTAGTTCCTTGTGGTTATGGTTGTTTTTGGTTCGGTAGTGTGGTTCAGATCGAGAGGTTAAGATAGTGAGGGTATGTGATGGTGATGTCGTGGAGATGGTGATGTCGTGGGTTTAGTGAGGCTGAGGTGATGGTGAGGGCAGGTGATGGTTAGATCCTGGTGTTAGTGAGGCTGAGGTGATGGTGAGGGCAGGTGATGGTTAGATCGTGGTGTTAGTGAGGCTGGGGAGATGGTGAGGTCATGTGATGGTTAGATCCTGGTGTTAGTGAGGGTGAGATGGTGAGGTCGTGGTGTTAGTGAGGCTGAGGAGTTGGTGATGCCGTAGATGGTGAGGTCGTGGTGTTGGTGAGGTTTTGAAATGGTGATGTCGTAGATGGTGAGGTCATGTGATGGTGAGGTCGTGGTGTTGGCGAGGTCGTGGTGTTGGTGAGGTTGTGGTGATGGTGATGTTGAGGTGTTAGTGAGGTGGTGGAGACGGTGATGTTGTGGTGTTCGTGAGGTCATGGTGATGTCGTGGTGTTCATGAGGTCGTGGAGATGGTAAGGTCTTGAGTTAGTGAGGTTGTGAGATTGTTTCAGTTCTTGAGGTCGTGAGATTGTTTCAGTTCATGAGGTCGTAAGATGGTTGTGGATGGTTTAGAGTGTGAGGTTGTGAGATGGTTTTAGTTCATGAGGTCGTAAGATGGTTGTGGATGGTTTAGAGTGTGAGGTCATGAGACCGTTTTGGTATATGATTGTCGTAGTGGAGATGGTTCAAATAGTGCGGTCGTGAGATGGTTATGATAGTGAGGTCATGAGATAGTCAGATTGTATGGTCGTGCTGTTTGGTTTAATGTGAGAAGGGTCGAGGCGATTTGTTTTGTGGGCCTGGTTGTCGTCGGTTTGGTATGCTCGGTGGTCGAGTTAGTTTGAAGTAGTTTCGGGAGGGTCCAAGTGTCGGTTTCAGGTGAGCAAAGGTCGGGTAGTTATTGGCGTGTGGTGATTTTACAATTTTGGAGTTGTCATATTTGTCAACGGATTTTACACATCATTCTACCACCACTCGATTTATTTGCATGGTTGATAGTATCTTGTGTGAGGTTTCAAGGTGAGGAGTGTTAAAGGTCGTTTGTCATGTTCGTGGTTGGGTTTTTAACCCATATTCATGTTTCTAAATCGGGTGTTGCCCTTAAGTGGTTAGGTGTTGTGCTAGAGTTTGTAGGCGGGATGTTCACTCATTTGATTGTTAGATCTTCTACATTGTCAACGGTTGTAGTTTGTGAGGGTCATTGTTCATCGAGATTGTTTTATTTATAGTATCTTGCTAGTTTTAATTTTATATAAATATATTGCCTTTCAAAAAAAAAAGAAAGAAATAAAAAAAAGACTTAATAATTACAATAAAACTGATGTTATTTATATAAATTGAAATGGGGACATTTCTCATAATATAACACGTATATATTTCATCATTATCTCTATCTATTGCACCCGATTTTCAATATTCTCATAAAAAAATTAACTAGTGAGAATAAAGGTGTAGGTGTGCAAAACTCACATTAATGTTAAGGGCCCGTTTGGTTGGCACTCGTGTCCTTTGGATTTGAATTTAATGATCAAAATATTTGTTTGTTTCAAAAGATGGGATTAAAATTTGGGGATAAGACCCACTTTTGGTTAATATTTAGGGCCCGTTTGGTTTGTAGGTGGGTTTAGGATTAAAATTTATAAGAAATAAAATATATACTACTAATAAATGATCATTTTTATAATTTAATACTCCCTCCGTCCTAAAAAAATTGTCCTCTTTTAACTTTTTGAAGTCTTATTTTTTCAACTTTAATCTTAAATATTTTCGTTTGTGTTATATAATAGTTGATGTAAAATATATGAAAGAATTGGTTTTAAAATGTATTTTTCATTGATATAATTTTCCTTAAGTATTATATAACACAACACAAAATATTAATGATTAATGTTGATAAAGAAAGATTTTAAAAAGTCAAAAGAGGACAATTATTTTAGGACGGATGAAGTATATACTTTTTATTTAACATGAACCAATAGAAAAAAAGAAAAATTATAGCGAGACAATTTTAAACTTAAAACCCACATTACCCCTCTCCTATAAAAATATGTGGGCTCAAAGGGGTTGAGTCCCACTTTTTAATCCAAATAATGTAGCCAAACATAAATTTTTAACACTAAACCCAAATTATAAAGAGATGGGTGGATACCAAACAGGCCCTTAAAATGTCATGCCCCTTGCTAGGATTTGCAAGAATTGTGGGTCCATATTATACTTTTCTCTCTATCTTTCTTTTCATTTAATATTTAAAAATAATTAAATTTAAGTTTAATTAATATTTTAAAATTAAAATAATTACTTATTTATAAACTAATATACCTTATCTCTCCTACATAAAATCCATATCCAAGTCCTAATCCAAATTTAAATTCAAATCCAACTTCTAATCCTAAACCCATCTACAAACCAAACAGACCCAACCTTACAAATCAATCCTAGACCATACTCGTTAAGATTTTGATCAAATGACACATAGCTAAATAGTGTTGATACAAAAGTTGGGCGTTCCTTGTCTTGAGTACCAATTCGGTTGTAATACTTGAGACCTGCGTACTAAGAAAATAAAAGACACCGTTAGGCTTATCGTGGGATTGTTTCCCACAATTATCCTCCGGCGTGAGAGTAAATAATCGGTTTTAGGGTTTGTAGAAGAGTTAGGGTTGTGATATCGTACCTCAATGAGAGCCGTGATGCCCTTTATATACACACGAATCCTCGTAGGTTTCGTGCTCCTTACTCCTCGGCATATTACGCCTTATCCGGTCCCTTGATCTTTATCCATAAATAAAAGATCCTTATCAAGACCATAAATAGATTGGGCTTTGAGCTTTCGTGAGCCCAAATCCTTATTGTGATAGCCCACGCATAGTAGGCTTAGTATTAGTATCGTTTGCCCCTCGGGTTCGTGACCCGAGTAGGGACTATACGTCATCAAATAGTATCAGTGATATTTTTCCAATCAATTGCGTGTAGGTTTACACCACGTGTAGACTAATTATGTATTTTATAGTAAACTTCAATTGTGACATATTTTAAGAAAAATATAGTTGGTTTGTTTGGTCGAACAAAAATAATAAACATAATCACAAACTCTTTAAGGATTATAGATTTTTAAAAATCAAATGAGCAAATTTTGGCTATTCATATTTTGACAAAAAAATAAATAAATATAAAAAAAATAAAACTTTCAAATGAGTTTGGTATATCATAATGAAAATGAAGGAATGTTTTGATAGGTATAAGAAATTAGTGAAAACTGTTTAGTAAAAAAGTAAGAAATGAAAAATGAAATCACAATGATGGATTCATAAATGGGGATATAGGTGACTTTCTATTTCATTGCACCCTCTACTCACATTCTACCTTTAATTGTTTTTGTTTTGTAGTCATAATCAACAATATTAGATTGGTAACGTGACAATGGTACCCAGAACTATGTATGCAAACAAAACAATATTTTATATGTAGAGATAATTCCTTTCACTCCACCTTATTTCCAACCAATACCGATAGTGATTGCTATCAACTGTTTTATTTATTTAAATAACATATCTTGCAAACGCTAAATTGTCAAGCTAGAAAAGATACACCATAATGACGAATTTTTTTTTTATCTTTCAGTAGACGAGCAACTTTTATATATTTTCGACGAACCTTTTTTACAAGTTTTTTTTAGCGTTAAAATTTCCGTCATGAAAAATCACATGTGCTTTGTAAAATCATTTTTTATTTTAAAGATCACATATGATAACAGATCAGTTAATATTTTACAAATCACATGTGATATTTCAGGGTGAAAATTTTAACACATGCAGAATAACTCGAAAAAAACGTTCATCGAAAGTATATATAAAAGTGCTCATTTATAGAACGATGATTTAATTCTCATAACGATGGTACGAGTCATTTCCCTTAATATTTAATTTATCTATAAGATGTTTAATTTTAAAAAAAAAAGTGTTGAATGCGAGATGTTTTTATTTGATAGAAAAAAAGTTTGTGATGAAATTTTGTTCAAAAAAATCCTAACAAAGTAATCAGTCAAAGTAGAAAGTGACATCCAAATCACACAACAAGAAAGGAAGAGGGCAAATAAGTAAAGTTGCGAAATACCCAATTCATCAGGGTTCAAATAGAAGGATCTAGAAACCCTAAAAACTTCGCTCACCCCTATATAAACAACACACCTTCACATACGCTCTCCCAACAACCCCTCACAATAACCTCTTCTTAGAATTCGTAAAAAAGCAAAAATCAAATCTGAAATCAGAATGGCGGATACAGAAACGTTTGCTTTCCAAGCAGAGATCAACCAGCTTTTGAGTTTGATTATCAACACTTTCTACAGTAATAAAGAGATCTTCCTTCGTGAACTTGTCAGCAATGCTTCCGATGTAAGTCTTCATTCTTTTATTATTTTATTATTTTTTTTATCAATTTTTTATTTAGTATTATGTCTTAGATTTGTGTGTTTTGTGTATGTTTAGGTTAATGATCTGTTTGTTATATATTTATTTGTTTTATTAAAATGTTTATATGCTGTGTAGCATACTAAGAGAGTGTTTGGTTTAGTAAATTAAAAATATGTGTTTTGTTGAAGTGGGTTGTTCATATGAAGCATAAGTCGTAAAGCTTGTTTGACTTATAGAGTTATAGAATACTGGGGGTGTTTGTTTAAGCTTATAAGCTTATTTGTTTTTCGGCTTGTATTTCATAAACCCTAATTTTTTGGCTTATTTTCAGATTTATGGGCTTTTATAAGTGTATCATGTCATAAACTAATATAAGCCCACAGGTCTCAAAATAAGCCAGAAATTTGGGCTTATGAAATGTAAGCCGAAACACAAATAAGCTCATAAGATATAAGCTTAAACAAACACCCCCTGAAAAAGTTGGTGGTTATTGTTCTTTAGCATTGTTGGTTAAGTTATGTTAAAATTAAGGATTAGAACGTTGACCAATAAGTGTGGATATGTATTGAGAAATCGGCATCCCATTTGCAACTTTAGAAAATACGTTCTGCGGTTGTTTTTATGTTTGCAAGTTAGGTGTTGTGTCAAAGCGGGTCAGGTTCATACGACGCGTTAGACTAAAAGCGTGTTTGACTTCAAAGAATATTGAAAAACTTGCTGGTCATTGTTCTTTAGCATTGTTGAATAGTTAAAGTTAAAAGTTGAGGATTTGACAACAGTGATGTGTGACATATGTCAAAACTTTTTGGCCAATTTTTATCAAGAATGCTAAAGAACTTTGAGCAATAAGTATTTGAATATTTTTGCGGAAACTCACTTTTAGTCTTGGGCACAAGATGTTGACTTCCCCTATGAAACATGGCATCACATTTGCAAACCTGATATTTTTTATCCATTGTTCACAGCGGGGAGGTTCATATGACGCATAAGTCTAAAAGCTTGTCTGATATGTATAATATTGAAAAACTTAGTGGTTAACCTCTTTAGTATAATTTACCTTAAAGTTGACAATCATAAGATTGTATTATTTTGACAACATAAAAAGATACTATGACATTGACAAACTAAATAGTGGATACATATAAGTAGACATCTAAATAATGGATACAAACAAGTAGAAAGTTCGTTTTACATCCTGTTTAGCTAAAACTTTGTCAAGAATGCTAAAGAACCTTTTGCATTGAAAATTTGGATATTCTTCGAGAAACTGGATTCTAGTCCGATTAAATGCGGCATCTCATTTGCTGGCCCCTAAAATTATGGAAGTGGTTTTCTAGGTCTGCAAGTTAGGTGTCGTGTCCAAGCGGTCATGTGATTGTTACTCTCAAATTTAAAAAGCTTTCTGATTTGCAGAATGTTGAAACACTTTGAGCATTGTTAAAAAGTGGTCACTTTGAGCATTGCAGAATGTTTAAAAAGCGGTCATGTTTCATGTTCTATAGCATTGTTGGAACACTGAGTTTAAAATCATAGGTTAAAAGATTTTCCTATGTATAACAACAAAAAAAGAGATGTCCGACACTGGATGGTAAATTTTGCTGTGGTTGTAAAAAAGGAGATTAGTAAATATTGAGGACCATTGTTATTGCTTATATCAATTAATTGTGTTCTTCTAGCTTTCTATTCATTTATGAGTGAGTGACTTAGTCATTGCCTAATCCAAAAACCCAAGTTTTAATGTGTGCGCAATTTGAGGCCAGATGCACTTGTTTGTAATTAAAAAATAAGAATACTTTACAATGGTGCTTGTAATAATATGTTCTGTTTCTGCTGTTCTGCCTAAAGAAACCTGTATTTTAAGATGATTTACCTGTATTTTGCAATTGATGGGTCTAATTTTTATAAAATTCACTTGAAATTACGCAGGCTCTTGATAAGATTCGTTTTGAGAGCTTGACTGATAAGAGCAAGCTTGATGGTCAACCAGAGCTGTTCATCCATATTATTCCTGACAAGACCAACAACACATTGACCATCATTGACAGTGGAGTCGGGATGACAAAAGCTGGTAAGAAACAGTCTTACATTTATGACAAAACAACAATCTCTGTTAATATTATACCTGCTCTAACTAGTTTAAACCATTTATGTTTGTAGATTTGGTGAATAATTTGGGAACCATTGCTCGATCTGGTACCAAAGAATTCATGGAAGCCATTGCTGCTGGTGCTGATGTCAGTATGATTGGACAATTTGGTGTTGGGTTCTACTCAGCTTACTTGGTTGCTGATAAAGTTGTTGTCACCACAAAGCACAATGACGATGAGCAGTATATTTGGGAGTCGCAAGCTGGTGGTTCGTTCACAGTAACCCATGATCAAGGTGAGCCACTTGGCAGAGGTACAAAAATCACTCTATACCTCAAGGAAGACCAACTCGAGTACCTCGAGGAGCGTAGGCTTAAGGATTTGATCAAGAAGCATTCTGAGTTCATTAGTTACCCAATCTCCCTTTGGGTCGAGAAGACAATTGAGAAGGAAATATCTGATGACGAGGATGAGGAAGAGAAGAAAGATGAGGAAGGGAAGGTTGAAGAGGTTGATGAAGAGAAGGAAAAGGAAGAGAAGAAAAAGAAAACAATCAAGGAAGTGTCAAACGAGTGGTCATTAATGAACAAGCAAAAACCCATCTGGATGAGGAAACCAGAAGAGATCAGTAAGGAAGAGTATGCGGCTTTTTACAAGAGTCTCACTAATGACTGGGAGGAACACTTGAACGTGAAGCACTTCTCGGTTGAAGGACAGTTGGAATTCAAAGCTGTTCTCTTTGTCCCCAAAAGAGCCCCCTTTGACTTGTTCGACACAAAGAAGAAGCAAAACAACATCAAGCTTTATGTTCGTCGTGTCTTTATCATGGACAACTGTGAGGATCTCATCCCTGAATACCTCAGTTTTGTTAAAGGTATTGTGGATTCAGAAGATCTTCCACTTAACATCTCAAGAGAAATGTTGCAGCAGAACAAGATCCTCAAAGTTATCCGCAAGAATTTGGTGAAGAAGTGCATTGAACTTTTCCAAGAAATTGCTGAAAACAAGGAAGATTACACCAAGTTTTATGAGGCTTTTTCAAAGAACCTCAAGCTTGGTATCAACGAGGATTCCACAAACAGAACCAAACTTGCTGATTTACTTCGATACCACTCCACCAAAAGTGGCGATGAGATGACTAGTTTGAAGGACTATGTCACAAGGATGAAAGATGGTCAAAACGAAATCTTTTACATTACTGGTGAGAGCAAGAAATCTGTTGAGAATTCCCCGTTCCTTGAAAAGTTGAAGAAGAAGGGATATGAGGTTCTTTACATGGTTGATGCTATTGATGAGTATGCTGTGGGTCAGTTGAAGGAGTTTGAAGGTAAGAAGCTTGTTTCCGCTACCAAGGAAGGTTTGAAGCTAGAGGAAACCGAAGATGAGAAGGCAAAACAAGAATCTTTGAAGGAAAAGTTTGAGGGTTTGTGTAAGGTGATCAAGGATGTGTTGGGCGACAAAGTTGAGAAGGTTGTTGTATCTGACCGTGTGGTCGATTCACCTTGCTGTTTGGTGACTGGTGAGTATGGGTGGACTGCCAACATGGAAAGAATCATGAAGGCACAGGCTTTGAGAGATGCCAGCATGGCAGGCTACATGTCCAGCAAGAAAACCATGGAGATCAACCCCGAGAATTCCATCATGGAGGAGTTGAGAAAGAGGGCTGATGCAGACAAGAATGACAAATCTGTTAAGGATTTGGTGCTGTTGCTGTTCGAGACTGCTTTGTTGACTTCTGGTTTTAGTCTTGATGAGCCCAACACTTTTGGCAACAGGATTCATAGGATGTTGAAGCTTGGGCTGAGCATTGATGATGATGCCGGTGAAGGTGATGCCGACATTCCTGCTCTTGAGGAAGCTGACATTGATGCCGATGGCAGCAAGATGGAGGAAGTCGACTAAGTTCTAACTTTCAAAAGATGATCCCCTTCTGACCACTTCTATTAATGATTTTAGTAATCTTATGACTCTTGTTTGAACTAGTTTGCATTTTGGATACATACACTGCTCTATTTTCGTATGTTTCTTAAAGTTCTATTGGAAATATACGTATTTTTGCTTTTTATTAGTAGATGGCCTCTAGTATGTTCCCTAAAAGTTCTGCGCGACTATGAATGGTTGTTTTATGCACCGTTACGATTGTATGATTCGATCCTACTTTATTTTTATAAGTTTAAAACCATCGCCAGTAGGTGTTATCTCTATTCTGTCACAAAACATTGTTTTTTAAATTTTTATGATACCTGTTTGCATTACTGTAAAGAACCAAGTTGGCCTACTTGTAATTTGTAAATGTGTATAAACTTCTAAAGGTCTTTTGCTCTTTCTATAAAGCTTGTGAATATATATTAGTAATATTACTGAAAGTACTTTTGTCGATTGACACAAAGTAACTTTTATTGTTTTACTTCCACGCATAACAACCTTTCTGAACAACAATTTTTCTTCTACTAACCAATTTTAAAACCTTCGTTTTTAACCTTCGTTTTTCAACATTAACTATCTTGATTGCTCGATCCTTCATCACCTGACTCTTCGCTTGATCCTTCACCCGACTTCCCATCACTTGAGCTTGTCCTCACCGTTCAGCTCACTTTTTTCACTTGCCAATTCTTTTGTATTCTGCAAGGCTTTGGTTAAGTGTATCTCCACGCTGTCATTATCTGACTTCGGCATCAAATTTTCTGCAACATCAGGAGGTCATGTTTGGTGTCCTCCATCCTTCCTCGCCAATTGAGAGCAGGATCAAATTTCTCCAAATGGTTTATTGCGAACACGATTATTCTTTCACTACCACAAGCCGACACAAAGACCGTCAACGAAGTTGCCCGGATAAAGTTACCTCGCTTTCCTTTTTCTTCTTATTTTAATTCTTACCTTTTTTGCGAACAGTATTTTTATGATATTTCTCTTTGTTTTTTTTTTTGGGTTATTAGACAAAGATGTTACTAAAGTTTGCGTTTGTGTTGTCATAAGGTAATAAAGTTTTAAAGTTGTCATCCAGGTTACTCAACGTCACGGGTTTGTTTTATGTGTTACTGAACCTTTTAAAACAGTACACTCAGGTCACTCCCACGGTGGGCAACCTGTTGTTAGCATTTCAATTTTCAAACATTGACATGTTAGGTCCCTGTGGTTTGTGGTGTATCACGAATTTAGTCCATAATTTTTTATATCATACATTTAACTATTTGTATCGTTAGTCCTCATTGACTATTCTTACGGTTTTATCCTTTTTCGTCCGTTTCGTCCGTTTTTCTAATGTCTTCATAGGTTTTTATCAGTTTCCGTTTTTATACGTTTTCATCCATTTTCTCATGTTTTTATCCGTTTTTATCATGTTTTCATATGTTTTTATCCGTGTTCATACACTTTTATTCGTTTTCGTCTATTATTACACGTTTCATCTTTTTTTTCTTATATTTTATCCGTTTTCATCCATTTTTATACATATAATATGTATGAAAACGGATAAAAATCATGATTTAAAATCGATACATCATTTCGGATTTAAAATCGTGATTTAAAATCGATTCATCCATTTTCTTATATTTTGTCGTTTTCGTCTATTAAAATATCGCGAGTCTTGATGTAAACATCATTTCGGACAACTTTCGTGTTTTACACTTTTGATGATTCAGACCAGAAAGGAGTCAAAATTGTGATTTAAAATCGATACAGAAACAGACAAAAATGTATAAAAGAAGACGAAAACGTATAAAATTAGATAAAAGCAGATGAAAACATATAAAAACGTATGAAAATGGACTACAACGGATAAAAACATATGAAAATGTATAAAAGCGGATTAACACGTATGAAAATATATAAAAACGGTCAAATTAACATAAATATAACTTGGATGACAAATATAACAAGTCGCAAGAAGTTGGGTAACGTGGATGACAAAAAATGCATGCCACGTAGGATTTTCACCGGTAACTCTAGGTTACCCAAAACACAGTAACAAACGAGTATTTGAGCCCGCGCGTTGCCGCGGTATGTTTGCATACTTAAGGTAAGCAAAAAAAGAGGCTCGAGGTTTATTTGGCTACATAATTTTGTCGTTAAAAGAATTTGCAATCAAAGTAAAAAAGCATCACATTAACATTTATATATAGCTGTAGCAATTGCTATAATCAGGCTGCTATGCTCTTGTTTGTATGTAGCATGATATCATGAATAAACAATTTCAAAGTAAGTTGTTTGTATGCTCTTGCTTCTGCTTGTGTCCCAACTCCATCCTCATCCTCTAAATGCATCACTCTTTTAGCTCCAACTTCCACACCAGTGGCCACCACTTGAACAGCCAACCTCTTGTTACCACGTTTTCCAAATACAGAAACTTCAATTTTCCCCAGAATTATAAGCTAAATGGATAAAAAAAGACAAAAACTCCCCAGTTTAGACCCAACAAATATGCTAATCCAAAGACCCCTTAAAGTAAGTAGTACATTACTGAACTAATCTGCACACATTATTCCGCATTACACTAATCCCTAAAACTCCAAAACTTAATGTGACCAAAAACCAAAACTACAATAAAAAAACATACCTTCAATTCCTAATCATATGGGCTTATTTGAGCTTTGGAAAGCCGAGAAGCTCGCTCTTTGGACCTTATAAACTTCAATAAGACCTTATTGGCTTAAGGAAATAGTAATAAGGGTCTAAAAAATGAGCTTGTAAGCTTTTTTCTAAAATCAAATAAGCTCAAAAGCGAGCTAAATAAACTACTTATCCAAAGCCGGCGGGATATTTGAACACAAAAGTATTGATTTTCATGTTTTTCAGAACGACTGCAAAATCTATTTTTAGTGACAACAATGGGAATAAATTACTTGTACTTTGCCGCAATACGTATATGTTCTACCACCTCAGTTGGTTTTGATATTTCCACCTCTTGCATAGTAAGTAACGTCATCTGGTAACACTATCATGACAACATTCATTACCATTAATATAATGTACTAAAAACATATTTGAAAATACAAAAGAGTTGTAAAATCTGATATAAAAAGACCGTAAGCTTAAGCTTACGTGACAACACATGGACACACAAAAAAAAAAGAAAAAAACAAAACAACATTCAAGGCCATCAGTTCATGTCAGTGAAATTTCTTCAACTCTCAGATTTAAAATTGAAAACTAATAAACTTTAGAATAATATAGAAGCAGCGTATTGCCGTATTAGCAACGAAATTTGCGGGCACGTGACTTAAGATAGGTTATGGTGAGAGTATATGCATCTCAATGAAAGCGATGATGATATTCTGTGCATACATGATTTGTATCATACACACCAGCTTAAATTGTGTACTTTCCTTTTGACATTTGTTCTAAAAATTCATTATAGAGTTGGTGCGTATTGGGAAAAAAAAGGTGCAGCATACGACACCATGGCAATGAACCATAACTTCATTATTTCGGTTGTACATATCTCACAAATAAGCACCCCTACAACAAAATGAAAAACCTAAATTTTTTTTATTATCCAGCTTGGGTTAACATGATATCCTCGTTGACCACTACCAAACCCCCTTTACTATCTAGAGTGCAGTAAAATTGTGTGTATCATTTTTATGTTACCTAATTTTACTTTGAAGCAGTCTATAAATAGGATTGTTTGCAAGCAAAGCTAAAGAAAAAAAAGAACCTGGATTTACAGTAGAGTGCTGAGATGTCAAATTGTTTGTGAATTTTGGCCCCCTACGCATGCCTTTTGGCTGCTCGTGCTCGACTCTGTACGATTATTATGTATTTATGTGTGCTCTGAGAGATTCCTACCGCCAAAAAAAAGGGAAAAAATGTTAACAATAAGTTTAGTTAATAGCCTTGTTTGTATACCATATTCATTATATACATACTGATAAAAGCTCGAAACTGAACGCACTTACAGATGTTGATTGCGGTTATTTATTGCTCTTGTGTAAGCTTAAATTTCCCTCTTCCAACACATCCGTAAGTAGCGCTACAGGAGATGTTCATCACACTTTAGCGCAAGGTGTCACCCTACAACAATTATGAATATAGTGTGACGATTAATCGTTAAACATACATTTTTGCCATATTGCAACTGTTACATACATGTTACAATTACTAAAGAAAATAATAGTTTATTGTACCTTTTCTGGTACGGTGTGTGGTCGAATCATTTTTTAAAGGCGAATCATTTTCTAAAGGCGTTTGGTCTTCAGTCAATACACGGCTACGCTTGTTGCCTGAATTCGTACCACCCATGATAGTAGATGCTGCAATAGAAAAAAGTATATATCAGCTGCAATATGAACCACCATGTACGAACCATTTTGATAATGTAATCAATCTAAAGAAACTTACAGCCACTAATGAGAGGTACACGTCCAACTGCCTTGAGGCATCGTAAGCCAATCAGAACACTCATATCAATGTCTGCCAATACGTAGAACACATGTGATACGTAGAAAGGCAGTTAGATATATAATCAAGACGTGTTGGAAACTTGGAAAATATCATAATGTGTATTTAAATACTCCCGTTTGACCTTACCATGCAATCCCAAAATTCAAGATTAATTGCTTAATTTAGTTTATTAGTCCGTATTACTGTAATACTGTTTTCTACTCGCCTTTGTTCCTATTCAGCAGCTTCGAAATAAGGAATTTCTTATTCAAAACAACTTATTTTAAGCGCAAATACGCTAGAAGAGGCTTATCAAACTGAGGTTACCGTTTTTTTAAGATCATAAGCTCATATGCCCAGAAAAATGAGCTCATGAGCTTCCCAATTAACTAAAAGTGATATGGCCATATCACCCGCTATAGCCACGCGTTTCGATAAAACATGTTTAGTCATTATGTTCTAATATACTTATCGAACTAAACATGTTTAGTCATTATGTTCTAAACATGTTTAGAACATGTTGCTGCCTTTATTTCTCCGTAATAGGGTATGGTGCAGACCACAGTGTCATTAGTACCTGTACATGCGACATTCAAAGTCAAAGACCTTTAGCTCCACAACATGTTGCTGCCTTCTCGACTTTGACATTCTGTAGCCTTGACTGAAAGGTAAAAAAATATACAATCATTACTCATCCGAAAGTGTAGCCATTTAAACTTCATTTTAAGGTAGTTGAAGTAATTCTTTTAAAGGAACTGTAAATCCATCTAAATCAATACTGCTTAAAAGCCAAAACATAAACATCCTACTTTAATTATCAATAACACAAAATAAACAAAAAACTCACCTCGGTGTTTCCTAAAAAGTCGATTCCGTTCTTGATGAACCACCAAAAGCTGCTATGTGTATGTGTCTTATCTTTGTCGGCAAAAATTCACAGTTGCCTGTAGCCTCAAAAATCAAAACACACAAACTAAATCAATATAAAACCAATGAAATCATGTTTTTACTGATAGATTTCACACACTCTAAAAATCCACATCAATCAGCTGAAAAGAGAAACAAATAATAGATTAACTAAAATTATGAAACATCAATAAAGACTACCCAAACACAAAGAAGTGAGTCACTCCATGACACATAATTTATTTCCATCTCCTAAGGACCTCAAATACACAATCCCAAACATCAACTAATCACAAAATACGATAATTTCAGCCAAAAGAATTAAATAATCAGAATAAGCATAACTTGTAGGCCTTATACGCCTAACTGTTTGTACAGTTTCAATAAGCCTATAAACAATCCAAATACCAAACACAAATCCAAATACTTCCAGTTTCTACGCCTAAACTATTACGACCATCAAACTAATGCCCACATGAATTATTTATACACAAATGAAATCAACATTTTTGTTTACATCATAACCAAAAATCTAGTTTGTTCACTATATTTTTTAACGACAAAAACGAAAATCTGAAAATCCATAACCTCATCAACCATAACTACAACCCCCAAAATCTAAATCGAAGCACAATTTGTTTAATTATTGATAAATTAAATACAATAACATAAAAATTATACCTAATTGATTCATCAGGGTGGTTCGCCCAATTTTTTTTAGGGTTCGCTTAGATTTTTTTTTCTAAAAGTGTTTAACATAATCAATAGAATTTTTTACAATATTGAAGCGATGCAAAATTAATTTAAACAGAATGGAGGTATCACATATTTGAATCGAAACAAAATTAAATTGAAGAACAATTAAAACTTACCAATTTTAATGACTGGTGAAGCGTTGTAACCCCCAAAAAAATGTTGATTGTGTTTGAATCGGTATGTGGTAGAAGAAATATCAAACCGATTGTTTGATATGTGATTTGGTTTTGAGTTATGGAAATGATTTTGGGGGTAGGTGAAGAAGTTTCAGGAAAGATGGAGAGGGAGAGATTTGTGAGAAGTGAGTTTTATTTGTGAGTATTGAGGGTCGGGTTGCAAAACTGAAATATACCCAACCGACCCGAGAATTTTTTTTTGCCAAGCGGTACTGTTCATAAGAACGCCCGCTGAATGTTATATATACTAATTTAACCGGTCACATTAAGTTGAGTAACCTAGATGACAATTTTGAAACTTTATTACCTTAGGACAACACAAACGCAAACTTTAGTAACATCTTTGTACAATAACCCTTCTTTTTTCTCCGTTCTTTGTCTGGTAAGATCAAGTGAACAATCGATATCCTCTATAACAATTATTGACTTACTCGATGTATCAATAAGTAGCTTTCTCAAAGCCGTTTTAACCTATACAGATGTAGATGTCATACACGAGAAAGTTAGCCATGGTAGCAATCATACTAGACTTCCCGGTTCCTGGGGGGCCATAAAGAAGATACCCTCGCTTCCACGACTTACCAACCTTAGTAGTCTTTCAACTTACTAAACTTCCTTTTTTAGGGTCAATTGCAAGAGTATCAAAAGTAGAAGGATGTTCGAATATGACGTGGCTCCACATAGTCGTCTTGTTACCATACCAATTTTCGGTTTTTCCATTAGTATAAAGCTTACGTTGTCTTGTTTTTGTTGCAATGGCTTTTCCTTCATCAAGCACATGGTGCAAGTAAACTTTGGTGATGATATCACGCTGCTCTTGATGGCAAGTGAGTTTATAGTACCGCTTTTCAGTTTCACGATAGGAATAGAGAGCTTGTTGTTGTGGAATGATTTTGCTTGAAGTCCACCAATCTTGATACCTTTAAACTCATCTGTGACCTCTTCGTAGTCATCCATGGTCAAGACAACGGGTTCACAATTCTTGATCACACTGGCTTTGCTTCTTTCGAACTCATCTCCTTGATACTCATGAAACATGATTTGGAGATAAGGGTACACATAACCAGGGACGGAGCCAGAAACAAATATGACTGGGTGCACAAATTTTTTTAAACCCTATTATAATATAGTTAAAAAGTGGATTAAAACGAAGATTTCATTATTTTTTATTTGTAAATATACCAACTAAATAATACTAGAAAGACATTTTGATTCACTGGGTGCATTTAATATACATTAGGAAAAATCGATCATTTTTTCAAAAATTAACACTATATCAAAAAAATCTATGGGGTGCACGTGCACCCGCGGGCACCCCTCTGGCTCCGTCCCTGCACATAACTAACTAATTTATGAAAATATTTTTCGATATGTTCACCAAGCTCTTCGGGGAACCATTGCCGGAATATAGCCCACACAAATATTACACCTGCCATTATTGACCCAAATTCAGCCATGACCATCTTCTTCTTGATCACTTTTTAGACAATATTCCTGTAGAATGGTTTGTATGGCTGGCTTTTACTCAGTTTACAAATGACACATATATGACCATATCATGATTTATATACTCTAGTTAAGTACATGGATCAATGGGAAAACAAATATTACATCATGAATTGCATAGAGCACCCATTCCCAAAAGAGCATAAAAAGCACTTTAACTAAAATAACTCTATGTGGGAAATGTGAATGACTATCATACACATTAAAAAGAGTTTCACTTGTGCTCCAAGCCTCCAAGGGAAGCTCACCAGCAATGAGCACATTATGCAAATTGCGTTTCACATGAGGGTCTTTCTATTTCGCACTTACCAATTTGTAAGGTTTCAAGGCTCATAACAAACCCGTCATGGACTGGTTTTTATCAAAATTCCGATAGAGAGCGATTCCAAACCGATCCCTTTTTTTCTTAATAGGGGTCGCTATATGGCTAAAGAACCGGTCCTTATTGTAAGCCATAGAAACTGGTTTTTCAAGCCGCAAGTTTCTCTATTTATCTAAGTTTTTATGGAGAAACATGTATTAGCATTTCCAGCCAAAAACAAATAAATAGTTCTGGTAACCGAAAAACAATTTCAGCCCAACCAAACATTAGCATCATGATCATTATTATTATTATTATTATTATTATTATTATTATTATTATTATTATTATTATTATTATTATTTTATTCTGTTAGAAAGGCAATAGACGATCATTTGATTAGAGTTGCGATCCTTTGCAAAGTAAAAAAAACTAAAAAGGCTAGAAAGCCACTCACAATGTGACAAGTGTCCATCATCCACTCCCTCCCTTTTTTCTTATTAAATTCGGTTAGGGGTATAATGGTCATTTAACTCGTTTTTTCTAATTCCACCTCAAACTTCAAACGTAAATAACGCTCAAACGACAAACTTTTATGTAAAACCGATTTCACCATAATTTTTAAAATTTAATCCTCTTTAATTTGGTATAAATCTTTTAAATTTTTTCGAAACTTTTTTTTTTACATATTAATTGGGTCATGATTTTCTTGAAAATTTTATCATTTTCGGCTCTAATTTTGTCTAGTTTAAAGGCCGAATTTTTCAAAACTTAAAACACGAAAGTTGTAGCTTCTTGGCCATCCTTTACCCAGAAATTTGAATCACTCAAATCCGATATGATATGAGTGAGATATCGCGCGTTAAAGATGACGTCTTAGTCATATTTAGTGCACACAAAGTGTTTGATAAAATGACTAAAAAAGATTTTTCATACAAAAATACATTTAAATGCACTAATTGGTCAAGTTATTTTCAGTTTACCAAAACTATCAGTTTGTTTTGTTAAATAGAATTGATGAACCCAAACATTTGATCAAATTGATGAACCTGAAAAAATTGATGAACCTGAAATTTGATGAACCTCAAAAGAACTGTGATCAATTTGATGAACCCAAACATTTGATTAAATTTGATGAACCTGAAATTGATGAATCTGAAAAAATTGATGAACCTGAAATTGATGAACCAAAGTAACTGATGAACCAAAAAAACTGATGAACGTTATTTTTTCGAAAACTCCTAAACATTATAAAAATTAAATGATGAACGTTATAAAAAATAACTAATAATCAATATAAAAAATAACTGATGAACTTTATTTTTTCGAAAACTGCTGAATATTATAAAAATTTACTGATGAACGTTATCAAAAATAATTGATGAACAGATATCAAAAATAACTGATGAACGTTATTTTTTCGAAAACTCCTGAACATTATAAAAATAAAATGATGAACGTTATAAAAAATAACTGATAATCAATATAAAAAATAACTGATGAACTGATAAACATTGTGTTTTTATTAAAAAAATTGATAAACTAATGAAAAATACTAACTTTTGAACTGAATAACTGATGAACTATACTACAATACGGATTAATATTATCACTTATGTTTAATTAAATCACTATGACAAAATAAACACCAAAAGAGTAGACACGAATACTGAACTACTCTATTTCCCCTAAATAAATAATCACCAACCATCAATCATACGTAGTAGAACAGCCTTCTTTCTTGCTCTTCACTCATGTGTAGTCATGTTTACATTCTTTTCATTTTTGCAACTAACACTTCTTTTCAAGTAAACAAAATCTCACCTTTTGGTAGGTAGCTATAGTGGCTTCATCCTTGAATGATATGACATGTTGTCTATGCCCGAACCACCTCAAAACTACATAACTACTACATGAAATGACTGAATAGTAGTTATGTGATTATGAACTAAAAAAGAAGTCATCTCACAAGCAAAAACTCATTCACAAACACCTCATTATTCACATCCAAACACACACAACACAAAATTACATCTCACATCATCTTCTTCAGATCTATTTATTACCTAACCGTAACAAAGTAATAAACATTTTCCGGTGGACGACGATGCCGAAACGACGGGGTTGACGATGGAACCAGAGGGTCTTTAATTTGATCGGATCTGATATGGGAAATAAACACTTGGTGATGGAGACGGTGCTAGTAACTGTGTAATGGTGGTGATGGTGACGAAGATCGCCGGAGATCGTCTTTAATTTGATCGGATTGGAGAAATAAAGAAGGGAAAGCAGATGAGAAATAAAGAAGTCTAACTGATTGCTATTATTTTTATTAGAATGACGAGCATGCCCCTATGTGTAAATTCCCCTCTTTAATTTGATCGGATCTTAATTTATGATCCAACGGTTGTAAATACTTCTTAGACTTTTTAAAGTTGTGTCACTTTGCAAAGGATCACACACCCATTTGATTATTAACAAAACAAAGACTTCAACACCTATATACCAACTAATGTAAATTATACCAAAGGCCCAAAATGGAAACAATTGACTTTAACAAAAGAAAACCTTCTCAAAAATAAGGAATCTATCGTCAAATCCGAAACAAAGCTTTTAAAACCATTTAACTCTAACAAAAATGACGACAAAACCAAAGACAATGTAAGTAGAGCCCTCATAGAATAGACGAATGTTGTCATTTGGAACTTCATTACGAGATGTTACTATTAGGCAAAGTTGACGTTTTTTCAACCAGCGGCTAATGCAATGGAAATGGAATGCATGGGTGCAGACACTGTTAGAATATATATATCATGACAATCATATAAATAAAACACAAAGTAGCACATATAGCGGAAGCAAGGATCAAGCATAACATGTTAATTATTAACTAAAACATAAATAGAAAACATACCTCAATTGCAATTCTTGATTAGGGATTGACAAGTGATGAACCCTAATTAGGGTTTAAGTAGATCAATGAATAACCCCTTACCTTTTTGTTATTCGATCTCTTGATAACAACAATAGTGTGTTGTTACCTCGTTCTTGTACACACAAACTAAACCGTATTAAGGTTATGCAAGTAAACTACACAAGAACACTTTAGGAAAAACAAAATCGACAAACCCTAAGGGATAGGGGTGTACGATCGGTTTTAAGAAGCAAAGGAAGAAGAAAAACACTTTAGGGTTATGTGTGTGCACAAAAGCTTAGAAAACAAATAACCCTTTGATTTGTATTTATAGTGAAACAAAACTTGGAGCCCAAGCAAGGGCTTGGTGCCCTTCTCCCTTGGTTCGGCCGACCCACAACCCCAAGAGGGTTCTAGATCCTTTTCTTGTTTCCTAATAATACACAATCTCTTCTTTCCTTATATTCGTCTAA
>LBNU01008036.1:34986-51243 GCA_014162995.1 Artemisia annua
GTATAATCATTTTTAGCAACAATGTTGTTCATATCAAAGCTATATAAATTGCCTTTTCTAGGGATTTTAAGAAGAATCTGACTCTCATCAGGCATATTGAAATCCTTAGAAAGGACATAGCACATGTCTTCAGTAAAAAGAACATTGTTTTTCTTGTCACACATCTGTGACACACTAAAAAGATTATACTTAAGCTCTTTCACATAGTACACAGGTTCAAAATCCAAGTTACCAGTTTTAATAATACCTTTACCAGTAACTTTACCATTAACTCCTCCTCCAAAGCTGACATTTTGTCCATCAAAAGATTCAAAGTTTGATAAATAGGACAGGTTGCCAGTCATGTGCCTTGAACATCCACTATCTAAAATTCCCTGATCTGATCTTTTTGCCCTTGGATGTTTCTGCAGATAGAAAGAAAGAAGTTAGTTCCTTTTGGAGACCCAAGCCATGATTGACTTGGATCTGCCTCGTGTATCAATATAGTTAAATCTATCAAAGGTCATTGATACACCATTGGGATTGGTTGTAGTGTTTATTCCTTTAGGTTTCCATTCCCAACGTGTTGAGGCCTTCACAGCATTTCCCATGTTCCCCTTTTTCTTATTTACAACATTAACAGTGGGAATATTTGAAGTAGCAGTGGAAACTGCTTGTGTAGATTTTGGCACCCACTGTTGTTTAGGTTGTGCCTTTTTGTTGTAAAGAGAACTTTTATCTGTTTGTGCAGATTTAACAAAAGTAGATTTTGGCTTTGCACTTGAAACAGATGACTTAATAAAAGCAGTGTTAACAGTTTTAGCAGTGGAAAAACTTTGAGGTCCACTTTTCAAAAGTACTGCTCTTGGGATCATGTTGCTGTGTGAATTAGGGTGAGTTTGATTATTAAACTTGTTTGTGGTCACCCTATTCTTCCCATAAAATTCCCTTCTCCCACCATTAGAACCACACTTAGCATGTAAATGATTAAAATCACCACAAGTATAACATGCCTTGTTGTTCATCACAAAATCACTACCTAGTTGTTGAGATTTGACATGATTCCAACTCCTCTGGTTACCCCTAGGAGTTGATGACCTTTTTCTATACATCTCAGCATACTTTACAGTTTGTCTAGGTTTGTTTACTTGTTTCCTAGCTTCTTCTGTATTAGTATTAACAACCTGTGGGATGGGTTTCTCAACACTGTTTTTAACATTTTCATCTATAACAGATGAATCACTAGCACTCTCAAAAACATCAGTGTCCTGCTTAATCTCTACCTCACTTTTAACAAATTTGGGAGGGCCATATTCAAGTATAGGTTCTTGAAAATCCTCTATGCCTGTATGTGCTAAATCTATGCCTGGAGGTGCTGGAACACCTCTAAGTGGTGGAGGTACAGTGTTGTATCCTAAACCAGACTTAGCCTTATTAGTTATTTGAGCATCCCAAATCTTTTCAATAGACTTAGATTGATAAAACAAGGTGTCAACAGATAAATTTACATTTTCATTCACCTTTTTAAGTCTTTCAACCTCTTCTTTCAAAGCCTCATTTACTGCTATCTTATGATCTAACTCTCTTTTAATGACAATCATATCATCACTGAATTTAGATTCATTTTCCCTATAATGCTCTAGTTGTTTTTCTAACACAGATATGCCTCTCCTAAGATTTGACACAGTATAATTAGCAGCAAACAACTCTGTTCTTTGACTCTCACATAATTCATTAAGCCTTTCACATTCTCTAGTTGCCCTACATGTTTTAGAACAATTTTCAAAATTTTGTACCTCAGAGTCAGAGAGAGCCATGAGAGCATGTTCTGTAGCAATGAAACCAGCTTCTGTAGATTGGTCTTCATCAACATCAGCCATGAAACTCCAATCATAGCTTACACCATCAATTGCCAACATTGCCTTTGGTTCTTCCACTGTTGGCTCTTTCTTCTGCTTATACCAAGTGGATCTGTTATCCTGCTTCCTTGGTCTTCTGCATTCCCTAGCAAAATGTCCCAACTTGTGACAGTTGAAACACTCCACTTTCTTCTTATCAAACCCTGCAGTTTCACTTCCATTAATGTGGATTGGCTTGCCAGTCTTCTTGAAAAACTTCCTAGCTCTCATGCTAAGAAGAGCTATTTGCCATTTTATGTCCATCTCTTCTAAGTCATCATCATCAATTTGCTCTATGTCTTCATGAGTCAATATAGAGCCATTCACTTGAGTAGAGATGAATGCATAAAAGGTGGGATCACCTATACCAGCAACCTTCTTTTTAGAACCTGCAGTGGTAACAAGAGCATTACCAGTGAAAACAGTTGAACCAGCAGTGGCAAATTCATCATCACTATCAGCTTCACTGTCATCAGTGTCAATTGAAGTTGACATCAATGCCAAGCTACTTGAACTTGAACCTAGCTTTCCTGCCTTCTTTAACCTTTGCTCAATTAGCTTGAAATTATTATATAGGTCATTGAGCTTCATAGTTTCAATTTCAGGTTTGTTTTCCCAAACTGTAACATTAGTGTGAAACTCAGCAGGCAAACTTCTTAGAAACTTCAAGTTGAGGTCTTCCCTTTCCACCTCAATTCCAAACACAGTCAATTGAGTAACCAATTTCTGTAGTTTGGTGAATATGCTGTCAAGAGATTCATTGCTTGAAGCAGAGAAATTTTCATAGCTTTGCTTCAACAATGTCTTCTGTGTCTTCTTAGTAGCATCATTGCCACCAAACACTGAACAGATCTCTTCAAAAAGTTCTTTTGCTGTTTTGAACTTTGTGAATGCTATTATTTGATCTTTTGGAAGAGTCATAAGCAATGAACTTCTGGCTTTCAGATCATTCTTTCTTTGGGTCCTTTCATCTGTTGTAGTAGGCACAGAAACTGTTGTAACATCTTTGTCTCCAATCTTCTCAGTCTTTGATTGAGGTTTGAAGGAATCACCATTTAAGATGACTTCCCACAAAGCATAGTCTGACATAAGAAAGTATTGCTCTATCATGATCCTCCACATCTCAAACTCATTAAGTTTGAGTTTGGGAAGTCTTGGAACATTTGACTGATTGTTTTCCATCTCCATCTTTGAGTGAGTGAGTTAAGCTTCTTCTTGGATCTTCTAAATCAAAGTATCAGAACCTGGCTCTGATACCACTTGATGGATCTAAACACACACCTTGTGTTGTTGATACTTTGAGTAATATTATTAAGCACGCGGAATTTACTTAACAACACTTAGAAGACAGTTTATATGATGTATTGTGAGTGAGTATAGTTGTATGTAACACAAAGCTTCAATATTATTAATGATAATAATACGAGTGATCTTAGCTATCACTAGGGTTACACCTTGAAGCTCTCTAGAATAATTCGTACCTATGATCATTACCTAGGATCTCCTTTTATAGCACTAGGAGTCCTTTACAAGATAAGTATAATGCTATCTAAATAGAATATTCACAAGATCTATTCAATACTTATCTATAAACGAATACATAACAGTTATCTAGTAAGCAGTGGTAATAATATGTACTAGCAGTGGTAATGAGTTTCCACTGCTAGTGCATTCTTCAGCAGTGTCTTCCACAAGCCTATCAGTGGTAACTGTTAGCTTTATTCCCAACAATCTCAAAATGAAAGCACTCGTAATCCGGAAGAGAAATATCAGCATGAGTAATGGGATTGCCACTACTCGTCTCTTCAAATCGAAAAGTTTCAAGCTCGGGTAGAAAATCACTATCCATAACGGGGATAGGAGAAGAAGTCGGAGGATTATTCAATGCCTCGATCTTAGAAATGAGAAGATAAACGTTAGATAATTTCTCATGAAGAGCTTCATCTTGAATTTCATTGTCGTCATCTTCATCATTCTCTTCTTCTAAGCTGACGAGATCAGAATGTACTTCCTCAACATATTCGATGTCTCCACAAGATAAAGAATTGTCAGAATCAGAATCGTAGAGCATCTCATCATCGTTCTTCTCAAAGCAAATATCATCAAACGGCTTATCATTCGTATCAACGAGATTAGCAAGACGATCATTTTCAAAAATCTCACAATCACCGTTAGAAGTTTCCCCGGACTCACTTTGGATTGGGACAAGGTTCTCAACACTAGACTTATTGAATTCATCCGATTCCGTTTCCGGAATAGTGTTAAGAAGCTCGTCCCCCATTGTTAGAGAGTCCTCGGGCTCTACAGGAGGAAAAGGAGATACATTACATTTGTTAGCCGTATCAAAAGTATATTTTTCAAAATCGGGTAAAGAATCCTTGAGCTCGGGCTCCAAAGGATCTGACGGCTTAACAATATCAAAAACAAGTGTCGAAGAACATTTTGGAGAATCCGGAGGTGGGACAAGTGGTGTGCTCTGAGAGCTAGAAATTTCCACCACTTCCGTTGTAGTCTCTGGTTCTTGTTCTTGAGAGACGTGAAGATAAGGCAAGACATTCTTTTCAGTCACCGTTTTAAGCTCAGCACGTAAACTTGACGAACTCGTAACCTTAAATCCGGAAAGGGATGGATCAATTCTTGACGATTTAGGAGGAACAACTAATTATTGGACAACCGTAGGTTGGACGTATTTAACACTTCCATTATCAGTGAAAAGTACCGGGTCCTTTGTCACCTTGGTTTCTCGTTCCATTTCCATCACCGGAGAAGAGGCAGGAGTCGATGGTTCATCATGAATAACACGAGCTCTCGCAATCTCTAAAGCGGCTTGAAGCTTAAAGAAATTGTCGTCGAGAGATGCCAAAGAAGAATTTTCATTTAAAGGTTCACAAGATGGAGAGGGATTGCCACTCGAAGAATTGATTTCGTTTTCTTCTTTCAAAGACTCGTTTTCTCCGCTCTCCTCAAAGTTTTCTTTTTCTTGGTTTCTTCTAAGAATTATCCCTTTTAAATCATTCATTAGACTGAGAAGTGATTCATTACTAGTTGGATACAGCTCAGAATGAATATTTTCAACAGATTGCCCATAATTCTCAAAATTCGGAGTATTTTGGAATGAATCGTTATTGAAATACGGTTCTTGCTCATAAAGGTTTTGAGGAGGGAGGTAAGAATCATTTGGAGGATAATTGGAAAAGTTCGAATTACAGTCTTGAGAGTATGAATTTCCATTTTCAAAAGCACAAAACAAACAAAATCCATCTATAAGATTTCTACCACACCTCATGCAAGTACACCATTGACAATACGCTGAAGTCGGATCCAAACAATTTCCACATCCATTACAGAAAGATTGATCGAACGAAGATAAGTAGGGCTGAGGTGGGTAGTCAGAAAAATCTGAAAAGTTGTTGAATGTATTCGAGTTTTGATCATAAAAGGATGGATTATTTGAACCACAAAACAAACAACTTCCATTCTGAAGGTTGTTACCACACCGTTCGCACGTCCACAATCGAGGTCTTTGCAGCAATTCCTCCAAAGCGCGCGTGTCCGCCATTAAATGATATGAAGATAAGGAGATTATTTTCTTTTTTTGGTTTTTATATTTTGAAAAATGAGAAGTTAAAAGTGAAAACCAATTTTGAAAAATAAAATCTTTTTGGGTTTTTGATTTTAGAAAAGTGGAAATCAAAAGTGAAAACAAATTTGAAGAGAAAATATTTTTGGATTTTTATATTTTGAAAATATTTACAAAAGCGTTAACTTCTCGAAAGAAGGGTCTTCAAAACACAATACTCAAACGATCGAACGACTAAATCTTATCAACCGCTCCCCGGCAGCAGCGCCAAAAATAGACGAGTCGTTTTACAAGCGGTGAAGCTTAAACTTCGAGTCGTAGTCCCAACGAGGGTTGAATGGATCTTGTCGGCTCAAAATCGTGAGATATGTGAGATGAATAGGTTTTAAAAGATAATTTTTGGTTTTGATTATACTACAACGACAATTAAAATGCAGTTAAAGTAAAGGAAAACAATAAAGCGACGCAAAGACACTAAACAAGTAAAGAAGCATGAAATAAAGTGACTTAAAGAAAACGAGAATTAAAGTGTGAAAAGTAATTAAAAATGTTAAATGAATTTAAAAACAACATGTTTGCAAAGTGACGTGAATAAGTTCACTAAGTGTGAGCTAATGGTTTATGACGAATTATTTTCCTTTCTCAAGATTAGTTGTCAATTAATCTTTTGAAGAGATAATAATTCTAGACAAGTAATTTAATTGTTCTCCGGCTTTTGTTATTCGAATAATAAATTCACAAGTCTAAATAATCTTAACGATTATTAATCACAAACATTTACCGTCCACACTTAGCTCGCAAACCCGAATCACTAAGCAAACACGATTAAAACTACTCAAGACTCATTTTAAATGAAATAAAGCGATAAAGAGATTAAACTTGAACTTAGAAAATAAATTGATTTTGGTTTTTAAGATTTAAGAAAAACAAAAAGTAAAAATTAACTAGACACTAAAAGAAAAGTTTAAGTTTTAAAAATATGAAACGTAAATGAAGTTTAAATCTAACAACGAAAATACTTTGAACTTAAGAGAAAGACACGTAATGATTTTAGAAAAATTCGGCAGAGTTTCGTTTAGGTAAGACTAATAAAGACCTCACTCGATGAGACGATGAGGTGAAACTCGTGCCTAACTCGGCATATAGAAACTAAATGAGACTTGTAAATAATAAAGGGACAATCTAGTAAATTAAAGAACAAATTCTTGCTGTTTGTAAAGACCAAACTCATTAGGAACTAAAACAAACATACTTGTTATTCATTTCAGTCCCATACTCGCAAGATACAAATAAAGAAAACATGAAACTAGCAACTTTAAAGTTCATACTCGCAATAGGTTAGAAATGAAATCTAAAGGACCAAAAACTACAAAATGAAATGAAACCATACTCGCAAATGAAAAGTTCAAACTCTATATTTATAAGCAACTTACTCACTACAAAATATTCAACTCTAGCTTGACATTGTTGACTATAAATTTCATACTCGCTATAACAGAAATTCAAAGAACCATACTCGCAATTAACTTGGACTCCATACTCGCAATATCTTGCTGTTACTCGCAAAAAAATTAGTATCATACTCGCAAATAAATTTTGACCATACTCGCAAAATTAAACTACACCATACTCGCTATGTTTAAGCTCATACTCGTTAGGTACATTACAAAACTCGCTGAAATAAAGACTATACTCGCAATTAAACTTGGCTAGCACAAAACCATACTCGCAAAAGTTTAACTCCATACTCGCAAAACACTTGACCCAAACTCGCAAAAACATGTAGCATACTCGCAAGATTAAGTACTCATACTCGCAAACCAGGTTCTCTTACTCGCAAAAAGAAGAATCCATACTCGCAAAATCACAAAGGAAATCCCATATTCGCAAAACCCTAAGTGTCTTACTCGCTAAATCAAAAAATGGAATGCTGGAACTTTTTTCACACGTAAAATTAAAGAAAATCTTGTAGAAATTTTATAAAAACTAGTTAAAAAGATTAAATGAGCTAGAACTTAATCGAACAAGCCAAAGAATAAACTAAATCATATTTTTCTTTTCTTTTTTCGAATCAACATGTAAGGGTAACTAGCTTTTTAACAAACTTTGTAACAAGAAGATTTTAGTAAACTTAAACAATGAATAACAATATCGAAAACAAGATTTTAAGCGTGTAAAGATTAAAGAAGATTTTTAAGAAGCGTAAGATAAAAGCTAGAAATAAAGCAGGGAAGATAAACTTGCATTAAGGACATAAAAACTTACAAATAAAAGCTAGCTACCTATTCCTAATGAGGTCCAACCCTCTAAATCTAACCCTAGAACTAACTCTAGAAACTAAACAACTTTCTATATGAGGTGTTGGTCTCTATTTACAGGCCAAGAGCTTTGAAGGTTTGACAATATTGCACATTAAGCCCTTGGTCCTTTACATTTCCTGATAATAACACTAAAACTACGTTACAACGCTACTAAACGTGCTAAACATTAAACGTAACACTAATGTATCTCGAGGACTTGAGTCGACGTTTCTTCCAAAGGTCTTCAAAAGATTTAAACGCGACAACTTGCTCAAATGTGGAGGACTTTTCTTGAAAATCTCTTTGAGCTTCGGTTAAGCGTCTCATGAATTTTTCTTCGAGCCTTTAAGGAATAAATTCGTCGTCTTGGGCTTTTCTTAAGTAGATAACATCGGTGACTCAGCTTTTTGACTCTTTTCCCAATCTCGTGCTCGTTTTAAGCTTTTTTGGTTGATTTTTATGTCGTTTCTGCAATATCCTCTCATGCACAGTCACAAACACAAAAACACGATATCTTTGGCGTTTAACGTTAGTTTTTGGTCTTTTTAGAGTCTGAAAATGGTGAATAAAAGGTATGTAAATAAGCACATACCAATTCCGGACCTAGTTGCAAGCATTCTTTGTAAAACCCAAATATTCTACTCATGACATAGTCCACTCCTCTACTTCTATCCTGATCATTCCTATAGTAGACCGTTGATGTGTGGTTTTGTGACCTTACAACAGGTTTTACCTCTCAAGGGATCTCAAGAGGCTTATAACCCCACCAGGCAGTGTACCTGACCGATGTAGTATAGGATAGTGGTAAGTACGGGGGATTGATCGTTCTCTCACAGGGAATAGTGTTCGTTAGGATAGAAAAACTACTCTAATAGGTCTAAGGGTGAAGGAAGATTCTTTTTGTATTTTTATGTTTTTATGAAAGCAAGTAAAATCTCGGTTTTGAAGGAATGGGCGGAATTATTTGCTAGTCAACTAACCCAAAATTACTACAATTGCAAGTAAAATAAAATAACTAAACTATTTGGTTGTGAAAACTATATGGAGAAAAGTTGTGTTTACTTAGACTTCATTACTCCCTAACTATCTTTTACCGGTTAATTGATATGTATGTTACTTGTGTGGATGAAGGGTGTATTCCTAATAACTCATGGAGTGGCATACATATCTCTCCAATTCTATGAGCTCTTATCTCCTCCTATGCCATGCACGGCACAACCATAGGGATTGTAAACAGTGGCTCATGCGTTAAATACTACCTTAATAGCCTAGTATGCCTTGGCTACATGTTTCCCAAGACGTTCAAGCACGTTACCATAAAGGAGGTTGGCCAGTTTTCTTGAGCCTAACATTGATGGAACAATCATCCCAACAAACAACAACACATCAATTAACCAATAATTAATAGTTAGGTTTCATTAGATCTAAGCAAACACAAGAAAATTTAGCTACACATGTTAATTAAAAGACAAGCAAAAGAGATAATCAACCAACACATAGACATATTGATTGAATTAAAGTGAAGACTTATCTTTAATTAAGCATGAGGGTTCCAAGGGTTGGAAACCCTAAAAAGTACAGAAAATTCGTCTAGGGTTTGGTGCCAAAAGTTCTCCACAAAGTTCCACACTTAATGAATGAAAAATAGAAAACTATATATAGATTTTACATTCTGACGGCGTCAGGTTATAGAGGCTGACGCCGTCAGCTCGCCGCCATTAGGTTTCTCGGATGGCCTAGATCCACTTCTGACGCCGTCACTCTCTATTCCTCTCTGGGCCGTCACTCTTTAACTCATAACCTGACGGCCTACAACTTCTAACACCTGACGGCGTCAGGTGTTAATTTCCAAAATCTTTCTGGCCCGTCATTTGATAATTGGTTTCCACTCTTTTGTCAAGGCTTGCTGACGGCGTCACCTTGTGACTCTGACGCCGTCAGGTTGTAATTTCTGCTTCTTTTGAGACTTTGTCGTTTTCTTCACTTTTATGCTCCAAAAACGTCCAAATATGCATGTTTTCCAGAATTCCTCTCAAAAGTACCTAAAATGACAAAAGGAACGATTTAGGGCAATATTTGATCACATTTATACGAATTAAGGCTTAAATGACCCCTTAAAAGCGTAACACTTTTCGTCTCATCAAATACCCTTACACTTGAGATTTGCTTGTCCTCAAGCAAATGAGCTTTTATTCCAATCAAAATATGAGTTAGGGGTCATTTAACACGAATATAAAAGTAATTACAACAAATAGTTATTAGACCCTAATCATAACAAGCACGGAAATCATACACTAGCACCTCACAAATAGTGTTTGGATTCTCTCATCTCTCAAATGTCATAGAATTATATCTCATAAATGAAAACGGAAAATAACACTCACTACCTGTCATAGCAAATAGATTACCATAGGCTTGGGAGAGGATCAATTACTCCTCCACTAGGCGTAAGCACCTAAGATAAACTATCAAAGAGGGCTTTCCAAAGGGTTGTAACGTAAGGTGTAGGGATATGATAAACACGGTTTGGTTGGAATAAAGGGTATTTTAATGGTGGCAAGTTAATTATCATGATCAAATACATGCACTCTACATCGTTGCTTAAGTCAAGACTCGACTCAATCTTAAACTAAAAATGAAATAACAAAAACTAAAAAGAAACATAAAAGGAAACGGGATGGTAGTCCGTATGTTTTTCTCTTTTCTTTTTCATATTTTTTTGTATTTTTCTTGATTTTTCGATTTTTTTTTCATACACTCTTGCCCTACCATCCAAAATAATACATCATAGGGGAGTTGCATTCCCCTTACACTTGAATCTTTACATAACTTTACAATTACTATTCTAATGACTCGAATTAAGATAATTGAAAAACTTGGAGTACTTTTAAAATGTTTAGCACATATGGGGGTAATAATGTTGTTCTTCCCCATTACTCCATTACACTAGTACTTTACCCATGAGTCCCAATCGTCCCAAAACAATATGTACAAGGATATGACTTAACTTAGCAACCATGTAATTGACTAGATAATTAACTAAGGGTTTAACAAATGTTTTCACAATAATGCACCAAAGGTGGGTGCATACAAGGTAGGCTAAGGCGATTTGGGTGTACATTTAGTGGGGTGTAAACAAATTCTCACTTTGAGTAAGATGCTCAAAGGTCGAAACGAAAGGATAGGCTCGGAGGGGTGTACTAGGGGTATCGTGTACCAAAAATGGATACAACGCAAAGGGTGTGGGAGAATTACTTGACCAATGAAGTCAATGTAATTATAACAAATATACGGGTGTAAAACAATGGGTTAATCCTAATGCCTCTTATCATGTAGTAAATCTTAACTACACGAATGTAGTCTCACTTGTGGATTTGAGATGGTCCTAACGCAAGTTCTAGAATCTAAATACTACCGGTACTCACATCATAGCACCAAAGATGGATGCTTTTCCTACCAATTCTAGGGGCGAACCTCACATATTTGGGGTGGAAAATTTTTTAGTGGTACGGTTTTGTGCTAGTCATACAATTTCCTATCCATGAGACGCTCATTAAGATCAAGGTTTCACTTCTAAATGTTGTAAAAAATTTTAAATTGGCGCTAAAATTGCCCTAACAAATATTTCTCTTGGTTTTATTACAAATTTACTATCAAACAAAGCAAAACATCAAGCGTAAGTGTATTCTCAACGGTGCCTTCATTTACCCCCCTTACACTTAAACCGAACATTGTCCCCAATGTTCAAATAGAAGACGTAAAAGTAAATAAAATGAAAGAATGAAATCAAATACTCCCCTGAATCGTTTGATGTGGATAATGAGGTAACATGGTTAGATCTTCTTCCAAGAAAGACGAACGTTCAAAGCTTACCTTCCAAAATAATAGACGTCTTCTTGTCCAAACCTGTTAACCTGAAAAAGATAAAGGCCAACCTCGCATAAAATCGGCGGTAAAATCTACATAATAGGATATAATGCTTGTGGAATAAATATTTTGCAGAATTCCTGGAGATTATAAGTTAAAGAATTGACAAAACTTTTAATGTTTCCGGAAGAAATACAAAACTTTCAAAATTTGCAGAAAATTTAAACCTGACGCCGTCAGGTTTTATTCCTGACACCGTCAGAATGATCTGACAGAATTCTCATGATAAGTTTCCGGAAAAAATTCTGGAAAAACTAGATCTTACTTCCTGGAATTCCTGCAAAAATTCATTATGACTCGATACAAGCATTTGACTCAAACAAATACTAATATGTATGTTAATTTACATTGTTATGATTCAGACTTTGTCGTTTTCTTCACTTTATGCTCCAAAAACGTCCAAAATGAGGTGTTTTCCAGAATTCTTCTCAAAAGTACCTAAAATGACAAAAGGAACGATTTAAGGCAATATTTGATCATATTATCGCGAATTAGGGCTTAAATGACCCCTTAAAATGGGTACATTTTTCACCTCATCAGACACTCCCTATGAGACAAAGATTGATACCAATACAAGTTAAAAAAATGTTCATAAAACGTATACCCCAAGTGATGGCAATGACTATAAGGACTTGAGAGAGTAAGAGTTAAGAGACAAGTTTGGAGCAATTTTCTTTTTTATTCCTCAAATGAAAAATAAACTTAGAAATTTAAACGTGCAGAGAATGTGGGTTCATCACCCATATTCCTTATTTTATGCCACTAACTCCTATCATGCAACAACTACCCTAACATGCAATAGACTTCTAAAAAACAAAGATGCAGTAATGAAAACGTGGAAACATGCAAACTTGTGGTTCAATCCATATATCTCATGGGCTTCTTGACTTCTCTGGTGGGTCTTGCTTTGATCCGAGCTACTTGATGTTGTGGGCTAGGCGACTGGCCTTGTTGGGCCATATCATCCCTCTCTCCATCAGAATTTACATTGTCCCCAATGTAATCAAGGTCTGGAAATTGCAGCTTTGGTGTGTTTAAATTTTCCCAAGTAGCCTCTTCGTAATTATGCTTTTCCCATTTGACTAAAACCTCTGGATCACCATTTGAGTTGGTACTTGAGTTGATGATGGCTTCTGATAAGATCGTTGTAGCTCTTAGACTAGATCTAATATTATCTATATCTAGGAATGATAATGTTCATAAGATTAATAACTTAGCATAATAAGAACAATATCATAAACAAGGTTTTACTAAACATTCTCCATAGCTTCAATATTATTTGATCAAGATAATACAGTTACATCAAAAAATTGTAACAGGAATCTATGATTCTTGAGGCTAACAAACAACTAACTAAAACTCTAACTAAACCTCTAACCAAACCCTAGGCATTTTCCCAAATCCCTACACCTAGGTTCCCACACACACACACCTTTGGTGTTTACATCTTGTACGTACTATTAAACTAATGACCCATGTCCTCTTTATATACTAGAGGATTAGGGTTTACAAGAAAGACAATTTTAATAAAATTAGGAAACTAAATATTCTTCTAGAATCTTCCAAATTCTCCATCTTTTTGTAGTTTCCCTTCTTGTCACTTCAAGCCCTTCATGTTTCATTCTTCTTGTTTTGTATCATCAAATCTATAATACCCAACAATCTTCCCCTATTTGATGGTAACAAAACAACCACGAATCTTGTACGAACTTCCCTAGACGAAGTAGAGAAATTGAGATAATTAAATCTCACCTTGAATGAAACAATCTTTGTCTTTCCTTTAAGCAATGCTATGCCACCACAACATCTCTTCCCCTTTTTGTTATCAACAAATAGGGAACGTATGCAAATAATGATCTTGACCACCACGAACCAATATCATACTTCCAATCCAAGCCTTCCAATGTTTCAAATTGCCCTCCATGAAGAACACCAAAATGCTTACTAAAAATGAATCCAAAACAGTAGAAAACTCCAACTAGCAGTAGTAATAATGATCAACAGTAGTAAAAATCAAACACTTCCCCTCGAGTGGTGCATGAACATCAAATGATTAAAACACATACTAAGATACTTCCCCTGAAACCAATGTGTTAATCATCTTCATGATTCTTCAAATCTGTAGGCTCCTAGTAATGATCACATGTGAAGAAAACCGAGTATAACGAATTTGATGAAGAAGTAGAATTTTCCAAACTTGTGTCTTATATCTTGTACTAACCACGTAATGCTAAACTTATACTTCCACCAAAAGTATAGGTTGACCGCAGCCTCTTGACAAATCCTCAACTATATATGAGACACTGAGCACAATTACGTAACTCCTTCAAGTGATAGACAATGTGTGCATAGAGCATCATAAGAAAAATCACACATTGCTAGATTCATCAAATCTTTATCAATTTTTAACGCACAAACAAGTTATCTTCAAAGTGTAACACCCACTTTGAGATATGATAAGAACACGCACCTGTGAAACTCAACTACAACATCAAATAAATGATAATCAACCTTCTTCGTAACCAATTAATTCAATAAGAACCAAATACGAGCCTTTTAAAAACCTTTAAGAACAAAAACTTCTTCCTGTGTGTGTGAATCAAATAACCATTCTGTGTGTAAAACCATCTCTAATCAATCATATGTACTTCCCCTCACTACTCGTAAATCATGCATATATAAAACTTGTAGCAGTACTTTGAACTAACGCAGCAGTACTTTCAATGAACGAGCAGTACTTTCAATAAACGAGCAATACTTTCAAATATCGAGCAGTACTTTGAAGCAATGGAGCAGTACTTTGAGGATAGTATCGAGCAGCACCTAGGACATAGCAGTACCTTGAAGTAGCAGTATGTTGAAGCATAGCAGTACCTTGTAAAATACTGATCAAACAGTACCTTGAATCACAAGCTGACATCGACCCACGTGAATCATCAACATAGTACGACAACTGATCCACAAATATTCAATACACCTCATGACCAATTAATTATTAATCTTTGAATCAATCTTCCATGAAACTATGTGAGTAGATACTTTGGCAGAAAATGACAGCTCCACATAAAGAATATAACCTCACAACTCGAATCTTTATTTACTCATGATGCATTAATTGATACGAGGTGAAAAATTCATCACAGCACATGATCCACTTTTGACAATCCGACAGACCAAGGACCCACGAATAAATAAATCGAACAAATCATATAAGAATTGCCAAAAAGTGTCAAACAGAATACACTAAACGGTAGAATCAATGTGTGATGACCAATCTTCACTCCACCGTCCCATTATCTCAATATATTTTATTCTCCCATTGAGCAGATACAAACTTCGCATGCACTTGCAATTGTCGATAAAACTTTAATAACCCTTTATTGACCTTCAAACAAAAAACGAATCTTGAAAATTGATAAACCCTACGTTGATTATTTAGGAGTAATTAATTAATGTACGAAGTTGAATCCATGATCAAAAGCAGTACGTGGCATCTCGAGAAATTATGCAAAACTCGACAACGACCAACCAATTATCCATATAACTTTATTGTAGTCTTTGTGTCGCCACATTCAAAACTGCTTCTCCATCGACAATAACCTTGTATAATTATAATCTTCCATTGACCAGATCGAAGTAATAAGCATGATCGAATCTCTAAATAAAAATAATACTCCGAAGTTTGGATAATCTTGAATAAACTGAGTACCAATAATAACATTAAACCCAATTCGAATGATAGCACCTCATCTCCACACAGCAACAATCAAATATAATATACCATCATTAATTCTTGCAGTACGAGGTTTAATAATTCTCTATTATTTGCAAAAGACGACAAAACGAATTAATTGAAACACAAATCCGAACTTTTTCCATATTGCATCTTGGCGTCAGCAGAAACAAAACAAAAAATCGATACCAAAAAAAAATAACGATCACCTCATAAACTTTTCAAGCTCGATCAGACCTTCTTCAGAACAACTTTATTCGCCAATAAACCTTGTAAATCCCAGATATCACGAGCCCCTTTCTCTGATACCAATTGATAAGATCGTTGTAGCTCTTAGACTAGGTCTAATATTATCTATATCTAGGAATGATAATGTTCATAAGATAATAACTTAGCGGAATAAGAACAATATCATAAACAAGGTTTTACTGAACATTCTCCATAGCCCCAATATTATTTGATCAAGATAATACAGTTACATCAAAGAATCGTAACAGGAATCTATGATTCTTGAGGCTAACAAACAACTAACTAAAACTCTAAGTAAACCTCTAACCAAACCCTACACTGGTACAAAAAGTTCTATCAGTCACGCCCAAAATGTGTGACGATAGGCATATAGCCACACACGTTTTTTTCGTCGTGTGTCACCAAAAGTCCCGCCACCGTAGGTGGCATATGGTGACGTTGTTGAGTTCGTGGCCTTTTCCATCGAAAAAGAGTGACCAAAACCCCGAATATGTGTGACAAATTAGGCACAAGTTTTGTTGGATTAGTCATTATCCGTGACCGTAAATACCTTATAGTCACACGAATATTTTTTGAGAGTAACTATTGTTT
>LBNU01008038.1:0-22066 GCA_014162995.1 Artemisia annua
ATATGATATATCATATATGATATGTAATATCATATATGATACATCATATATGATTTTCTCGGCCATAAAAAAAACGAAAAAAAAAAATTTGTCGAAAGTATATCAAAGTGCCCGTCTATAGAAAGATAATTAAATGCTCGTCGCGATGGTGTATTTATTTTTGCTTAACGATTAACGGTTTAAGATATATTTAAATTATAAAAAAAGGGTGAAATATTAAATGCTTTTAATCTCAACCATTGATTTCTTTTTAGATGGATGGTGGGGATGAGTCCCTTGGTATGTGAGGAATGTTTGGTTTTTTAAATAACTCAACTCTAAATAATAGGGCGTAAGCGAATCAATAACCTACTTTCACATTTGTCATTATCAGTAACTTAATATCGCAAGTGATTAGGAAAAAAAAAATCCAAATATTCTTCCCCTTTTAAATTTGTTCAAGATCTTATATATCTTTTTATTCGTTACACAACAAGAAAAGAATTTATCTAATATTCGCTAATTACCTCTACGACATTTGTCCTCGGAAGATTCAATAATTTTTAAAACTTATTACTCAATGTTTGGTAGTTTTAGCAAATACATCATCTTGCTTCTAAGCTTTGCCTCGGTTTTGGTCTATGTATCTCATTAGGTTCAAGGGTATTTCCAAGTGATTGCATGTATCAGGCTAGCTAGTAATGCTTCAAGGAATAGATTGTTGTTCATTTTAGGTCTGGATTCACATGACACCAAAAAGATTTTAGTAAGAAATGGAACTAAAAGGAAACATACTCTTGGTTTTGAGCTTACCTAGCTTGTAAAAGAATGGGATTTGTCTTCCAATAACCAAATTGTTGTATCTGGAATGATTTTTATCTTCATAGACTCTTTCCAATAATTCATATCAACAGTATCACGTTTATATCATACTACTATCTGGGTGCCATTTTTCTTCGATTAAAATGCACATGTACATTGATATCATAGTGCTCGTCGGGATACAACTTGTGCCATTTTTTTCGATCAAAACGCACATGTGGCCACTGACAAAACGTAATATAATGACCGTCTCCTGTTATTTCTTCTTTTTTTCACCAACACATTCCACATCTGAAACTACATAACTCTTATTTGGGCACGTTATGATTATTTTCCTTTAGTTATTCAACTTTTGTTTCATTAACTCAGAAAACTGGCAATTCACATATTACTTCCACACATTTAAAACTCTCAAAAAATAAATCAAAAGATTTAATTTCAAAGTTATAATAATTTACATTTCAAAAGTAAGAATGATATAAAATGTTCTTTGACATATACACATAGTAACTGCTTCCAGTTTTTAATTCTACTTCCATGAGCGCGCATATAATTTGTACAATAAACATTTTTTAACATATTTCTGCTAGGAAGAGCAGTTAACCACTATCGTCGTTATAAAACAGTTGAGAAACAAGAAGGCAAGTACATAGTGATCGATGTCAAAAGTTTGTCAGACTTCTTGTTAAGAGATACCAGGTATAGCCAAATCAGGTTTCCACAGCATTAGCTATTGACCATCTGATGTGTTTGGTGGGCTCCTGCTTGTTTAACTGGCACACACGGCCGCCAAACAGTGTCCTTGCCAATTACATCCATAAGAGCGATGCCTTTGGAAGTCAAATCAGTCCTAATCTGATCAGCTAGCAAGAAATCCTTATTCTTCCTAGCTGATACTCTTTCTTCAATTCGTTGCAGTAAGACCACTTCCGTTAGCTCTGCTCTCTTTAGTGCTTTGTCCTTTAGTTGTTTCAAAACCTGTGAAACAATAAAATCGCCAAGATTCATAATATGCAAATTGAAAATAATGGATTTGGTAAGGTGGTCGATGAAGACCACCTTAAACATAGCCCCTCTAGTATGAAATTCATTTTGGTTTTGGTCCCAAAACGGTAAAGGGCGAGGGACCATATATGAAAGCAGAAAATGTTTCTAGGACCCATTCCTTAATATTCAGCGAACCATACGGGCCATTAAGGCATTAATCTAAGTTACTCTAAATTGAAGAAAAAAAGTTGCAGCTACCTCGGTATACGTTAAACTGGAAAGAAGTCCCAACACATTCAAAATCTTTCTCACTTCTTTCATTAACTCAATTAGAGACCCGACGTCATTCGACAGCTTATGTGGTTTTGACTCTGAAGGCTGCTGTGATTTTGACTTCATCTTCTCTTGTTTTCGGAGCTCCTTCTGCAAATCAGTTAAAATACACATATGTTAGCAGCAAGGAAGTGTCATGGCAATTTTTGGTTAGGTTTTCACCATTTGTCTTCACAGGTCAAACAGGTATCTTATAAAAAAAGACAAAATTACACCGTCAGTCCCTATGGTTGGCTCTGATTTCACATTTAGTCCCTACTACATAAAAATTACGTCGACCTCCCCAACATTACAACTTCTGAACGCCAGGGATCTAAAATCCTAGCGCTTGTTATCTAGCTCGTGAAGTGTTAGGGTATTCTTACCTTTGCACATATTTACGTCAACACCACTTAAACATAAGATGCATCTATATATTAAACCCCCACCCCTCATGCACCACTAGCCCAATTGTTACCACCAGACATCTACCACGGGTTACCAACATCATCATTGTTGCCTTTCCCCTACACAACCACTGATCCACCATCGCTAAAACACAAATATAGAACACATTATATGATTGGATCCCAAACTCCATTTATTGATTCAAACACCAACATAAAAGCAGCCATAGATCTCAACAATTAAATATTCAGATACTAAGATCAACACCCTAAAAGAACTCAAAATTGAGAAATCAAACAGAAAATAAGCCAAGATTTCGACATGATATAAGCCTGATTTCGATACAGAAAACAACAGCTTTGAGCATGAAATTGTGGTGGGTGGGAGTGAAGAGGTTGGATAAAGAGGTGTTTGGATAAAATGTATGGATTATGCTATGTGTGGGTTATAAAAGTTAGTTTGAATGTGTAAATGTTGAAAGTATCCTGCCACCACACTTAACGAGTAGATAACAGGCATTAAGATTTTGGACCCCTGAATCGAAATGTTGGGGAGGTTTGGCGTTATTTTTCTGTACGGGGACTAAATGCTAAATCTGGAATAACCACTTGGAGGGACAGTGTACCTTAAAAAGAGAAAGGGTCAAATGGAGGCAATTGCACAAAGTGTACATTTTATACGTAAACCTCCNTGAAGATTTAATGACATTGAAGCCTTGGAAGGAATAGGCGGGATAAGGCGGGAAAAGTTTGAAACTTACATTAGAGTGTCAGGTATCTTGTAACAGTGAAACCTTTACTCTGAAATGGGTGTGGGTTTCGAGTATGGTGTCATAACTGGATCCTCAGAAAAGATTGCCTTTGTCTATACTTCAAAATAACTTGTGTAAGCAGATGACACAAATAGTAAGTATTTTGTCTCACGGACTACCGCTTATGTATCCGTTTTTGTCTTGGGTTCGCGGATTAACGGTTGGTAAATTACTTGTTGTATATATAGGAGTCATAAAGAGAGAGTAAAAGGTTGCGTGAGTTTGTGCACTTAATGCTTAGACATTCACAAACTAATCTTTACTCTCTCCAAATAGCAACCATCCCTAAGATAGCTTAGTGGGTCTTTTGTTGCTACTTAAGCATAGCTCAAGTTTAGTGAGGAGTAACACCATACCGTACTTGTCATTTCAATCCCAAGTGTTGTTCCGCAAACACTTGGGTATAATTCTTTTGATTAATTTCTAATAAAGAGTTAAACGTTGAAAATCTTGTTTCTTATCTTTTAAGTTTTTAGTTATTAATCTTTGCATCATTATGCTATGTAACTTGGTTAGATTAACTCGATAGTTAACCATTAACCAAGTAAAAGGGACCAATTATCAACCGTTTTTATTCAAAAAAAAAAAAAAAAATACTTTTAACAAACACTCTCTAAATTTACTAGTCCCGCTGCAACGCGTAAGTAAATTCAACTCGTTAGTCTCATTTAACAACACAAATTGCTACTTGTAAGTTTACAATTAAAAAAACAAGAAATGAAATCGGATACAAATAAAAAGATTATAAATTCAAGAATAATTCATGATTTCTAAGTTCTAACGTCTCAATTTCCACCTCTAAGTTTACTAGTTATAATGCCCATGCACGCACGGGTTTTTCCAGAAAAAATTAATTATATAGTATCATGGTTTAAAAACAGAAAATCTTATGTATATTTTAAAAAATTAGAGCATCAACATGTGCAAAAGTAAGAAAAATAGTTAGCAGAAATTGTAAATATAACCTGGCATCGACATTGTATTGGATTCTTGAGCGTGTCTCCTTATAATGTTATTGGGTCAAAGGTTCTTTGATCACATGAGTTTACACATAAATCAAATTTATTTTAAAATTTTTGTTTACTATATGAACATATAAGAATTTAACAGTGAAAATTGTGATATAAGTACAACTAATAAGTATGTAGAAGTTTTTTATTATGTATTAATATCAATCAATATTTTGTAAAAATTTTATTGGATGAAAGATTTAACTTTGTTTAGCTGACATAAATGTTAATGTTGAGGTTGATGTTGTTGTTTAACTTTAACTATTGATATTATTTTGTACAAAATGTGCAAGTTCAGTAGCACATAATGAGCGTTGATGAAGTTAAAATATACTCCGTAAAGTTTTTTAAGAATGTTTTTCCGGATATCCGTATATAAACTTTAAATAATAATTACATGAGTCGTTATAAGTACAATCGCGTACATTTATTTTCATATCACAGTAACTCGTACTTACCATTTGATATTTTATTACCGTTAATAATAATTTAACTGTATTTAATATTCAAACCCGTGTACGTATAGATTAAACTTTTAAACAGGATAACATGAGTTCTTATTTATATTTAATGTACATAGTAAAAAGATATTTTAATAGATGAAAGTATAAAACTAATATTTATTTTAAAAGTATTTAACGTATATTAAAACTATTTCGTACATTTATAAAATTTTGTAAGTTTAATGGATAGAAGTCTCAAACCAATACTAATACTCATGTAATTGTAAACAAAGTTCATATTATAAAGTGTAAGGGGTATAAAGTGTAAGGGGTTATTTGTTTATTATCTAAAGTTATCAAAAAATATGAAAATTTATAATTTTATACTTAACTCCATATAATATATTTAAAATTCAACCACTAATGTTTTATTAATTACCTCGTCTTTTTTTAAGTTTTTATTTTTAAATTTGACACTTATATTTTTATGTGTTTTTTTCCTCAATCAAATTCTCCACCAAATTTATTAAAGTTTGACTAAAATCAATTCAATTTTGACTTTTTATTGGCCAATCATATTGCTCGATTTCGACTATGTGTCAAAATCGAGCTCTCCTATTGGTCCAAACTTTTTTTCATAAGATTGTTTTGTCAAAAAAAACTCCGAAATGATGTAATTCCTTTATATAAAAGAAGATATGCATTCAAATATAGAGAGGAACGGTGTATTTATTAAAGTTTTAGTACGAAAAGTGTATTAATGTGAAAACTGAAAACCACATGAACGAAATTTGTAATTAACTCTAAAAGTAAAATACTCATAAATAATAGGGCGTAAGCGAATCAATAACCTACTTTCACATTTGTCATTATCAGTAACTTAATATCGCAAGTGATTAGGGAAAAAAAAATATCCAAATATTCTTCCCCTTTTAAATTTGTTCAAGATCTTATATATCTTTTTATTCGTTACACAACAAGAAAAGAATTTATCTAATATTCGCTAATTACCTCTACGACATTTGTCCTCGGAAGATTCAATAATTTTTAAAACTTATTACTCAATGTTTGGTAGTTTTAGCAAATACATCATCTTGCTTCTAAGCTTTGCCTCGGTTTTGGTCTATCTATCTCATTAGGTTCAAGGGTATTTCCAAGTGATTGCATGTATCAGGCTAGCTAGTAATGCTTCAAGGAATAGATTGTTGTTCATTTTAGGTCTGGATTCACATGACACCAAAAAGATTTTAGTAAGAAATGGAACTAAAAGGAAACATACTCTTGGTTTTGAGCTTACCTAGCTTGTAAAAGAATGGGATTTGTCTTCCAATAACCAAACTGTTGTATCTGGAATGATTTTTATCTTCATAGACTCTTTCCAATAATTCATATCACAGTATCACGTTTATATCATACTACTATCTGGGTGCCATTTTTCTTCGATTAAAATGCACATGTACATTGATATCATAGTGCTCGTCGGGATACAACTTGTGCCATTTTTTTCGATCAAAACGCACATGTGGCCACTGACAAAACGTAATATAATGACCGTCTCCTGTTATTTCTTCTTTTTTTCACCAACACATTCCACATCTGAAACTACCTAACTCTTATTTGGGCACGTTATGATTATTTTCCTTTAGTTATTCAACTTTTGTTTCATTAACTCAGAAAACTGGCAATTCACATATTACTTCCACACATTTAAAACTCTCAAAAAGTAAATCAAAAGATTTAATTTCAAAGTTATAATAATTTACATTTCAAAAGTTAGTATGATATAAAATGTTCTTTGACATATACACATAGTAACTGCTTCCAGTTTTTAATTCTACTTCCATGAGCGCGCATATAATTTGTACAATAAACATTTTTTAACATATTTCTGCTAGGAAGAGCAGTTAACCACTATCGTCGTTATAAAACAGTTGAGAAACAAGAAGGCAAGTACATAGTGATCGATGTCAAAAGTTTGTCAGACTTCTTGTTAAGAGATACCAGGTATAGCCAAATCAGGTTTCCACAGCATTAGCTATTGACCATCTGATGTGTTTGGTGGGCTCCTGCTTGTTTAACTGGCACACACGGCCGCCAAACAGTGTCCTTGCCAATTACATCCATAAGAGCGATGCCTTTGGAAGTCAAATCAGTCCTAATCTGATCAGCTAGCAAGAAATCCTTATTCTTCCTAGCTGATACTCTTTCTTCAATTCGTTGCAGTAAGACCACTTCCGTTAGCTCTGCTCTCTTTAGTGCTTTGTCCTTTAGTTGTTTCAAAACCTGTGAAACAATAAAATCGCCAAGATTCATAATATGCAAATTGAAAATAATGGATTTGGTAAGGTGGTCGATGAAGACCACCTTAAACATAGCCCCTCTAGTATGAAATTCATTTTGGTTTTGGTCCCAAAACGGTAAAGGGCGAGGGACCATATATGAAAGCAGAAAATGTTTCTAGGACCCATTCCTTAATATTCAGCGAACCATACGGGCCATTAAGGCATTAATCTAAGTTACTCTAAATTGAAGAAAAAAAGTTGCAGCTACCTCGGTATACGTTAAACTGGAAAGAAGTCCCAACACATTCAAAATCTTTCTCACTTCTTTCATTAACTCAATTAGAGACCCGACGTCATTCGACAGCTTATGTGGTTTTGACTCTGAAGGCTGCTGTGATTTTGACTTCATCTTCTCTTGTTTTCGGAGCTCCTTCTGCAAATCAGTTAAAATACACATATGTTAGCAGCAGGGAAGTGTCATGGCAATTTTTGGTTAGGTTTTCACCATTTGTCTTCACAGGTCAAACAGGTATCTTATAAAAAAAGACAAAATTACACCGTCAGTCCCTATGGTTGGCTCTGATTTCACATTTAGTCCCTACTACATAAAAATTACGTCTACCTCCCCAACATTACAACTTCTGAACGCCAGGGATCTAAAATCCTAGCGCTTGTTATCTAGCTCGTGAAGTGTTAGGGTATTCTTACCTTTGCACATATTTACGTCAACACCACTTAAACATAAGATGCATCTATATATTAAACCCCCACCCCTCATGCACCACTAGCCCAATTGTTACCACCAGACATCTACCACGGGTTACCAACATCATCATTGTTGCCTTTCCCCTACACAACCACTGATCCACCATCGCTAAAACACAAATATAGAACACATTATATGATTGGATCCCAAACTCCATTTATTGATTCAAACACCAACATAAAAGCAGCCATAGATCTCAACAATTAAATATTCAGATACTAAGATCAACACCCTAAAAGAACTCAAAATTGAGAAATCAAACAGAAAATAAGCCAAGATTTCGACATGATATAAGCCTGATTTCGATACAGAAAACAACAGCTTTGAGCATGAAATTGTGGTGGGTGGGAGTGAAGAGGTTGGATAAAGAGGTGTTTGGATAAAATGTATGGATTATGCTATGTGTGGGTTATAAAAGTTAGTTTGAATGTGTAAATGTTGAAAGTATCCTGCCACCACACTTAACGAGTAGATAACAGGCATTAAGATTTTGGACCCCTGAATCGAAATGTTGGGGAGGTTTGGCGTTATTTTTCTGTACGGGGACTAAATGCTAAATCTGGAATAACCACTTGGAGGGACAGTGTACCTTAAAAAGAGAAAGGGTCAAATGGAGGCAATTGCACAAAGTGTACATTTTATACGTAAACCTCCAGAACGTTTTATTCAAAAAAAAAAAGTTAATTCTTGATATATATCACATATCACTCACTAGTTAGTTATAGATAATTATGGACAAAATGTGTTTCATGCCAACCCGGCCTGTTACAGATTTTAGCCTGACCCGTCACCCATCAAGCATTATGAAAAGTCGGATTACAGGAAATTCAAAATTCCAACCTTATCATTGCTCAAAATTGTGTTCATAAATCTTAAGGCGTCTGGAAGAGCAGCATTCAGAATAGTAGGTGTGTGTAAATCATCAGACATCTTTTCTTCAAACATGGTTTTCAAATTCGTGATGCATGTTTTGGCATCATCAGTGACAGGATATTTCTCGTTACCATTTTGGATTTCTTCTTGAAATTATGATATAGCACTTGCACAATCTTCCAGGGTCTTCCAACAACAAACAAGAAAAAAAGGTCGACGTCAAAACATCATATGTAACTCAATAGTTAGAAATATCAATAACATAAATAATACATTTGTAGCGTTATCCACCTGATATATGTAAAAGATGGCCTCTGAGGAAATCTCAATCTGAGAAATTGAGTAATTAACTGGCGATCGATAATGCGTTCCCATCAAGAAATGTCTCAAGGCAAGAGCGTGGTACAGGTTAGTAACCTAAAACAATATAGGAGAATTAGCAACATTCATGAGATTCACTATTAACGAAAATGATCAAAATAGCCAAAGTATATTAGTTTGGATAAAAACAAAAAGTATTGTTTACACCAAAATAACCAAGAATTCCACGTGATTAAATATTAGTACAAACTACTTATCTCTGTATTCCTTTTTTTCATTAGCAAATCATGACTATCTTTTTGAATTTTTATGGGAAGAAAGATCCGGCAAAAGAAAAAGTTTAGCCCTTTAACTTTTGTAGCAATCGTGAAAGAAGGGTATGCTACAGTTACATGAAATTATGCCTACTTTGGTACAAATACAATACTTTTATTTGTCTATCTTGTCAAAACCCATACGCATTTTTGGCTATTTTGATCATCTTCACCAACTATTGACTAGGTGTATAAGGAAGAGTACCTCATGAATAGTAAAAAAGTTTCCAGTTGATTTGGACATTTTTTCATTATTAGCAGTGACAAATCCATTGTGCATCCAATAATTTATTTTGCTATCTGGGCAGGCAGCACAGTTCTGAGCAATCTCATTCTCATGATGTGGAAAGATCAAATCCATCCCACCACCGTGAATATCAAATTTTTCTGTCAAATAAGTTGCACTCAATGCACTGCACTCAATGTGCCATCCGGGTCTTCCTTTGCCCCATGGACTGTCCCAGCTGATCTCCCCATCCTTAGCAGCCTGAACAAGCATATCTGTTAGGGAAGAGTTTGAAAAACAGCGTGGATTTGGATTATGTTTTATCACAATCGGATCAAATGGGTCATATCATGTAACAAGAAACGGGTCAAAAGAGTATTTAACTAAACTTGAGAAAATTTATTTGTGAGCCAACTTGACTAGCATAAAATAAAAAAAGTCAGCAAACAATAAATATCATAGTTTGCTGAATCCTCTAACTTTCTCTTCATGTTTTCGCGAAAATGGGTCAATGTTTTAAAAACCGGTTTTTTAATCGACCCAGCAAAACCACCGGGTCATCGGGTCACCGGTTCAATCGGTTCAACCGGCGGGTCGAACCGGTTTTATGATAAAGAAGATGAGATGAGTTAACCATAAAAACATACCACCCAAATAACACTTTAACACTACAAAGTCAACACAAATTACTACTCCCTAAATAAGTAAATCCTCTATTTAATGAAACAACATTCAATAAACATTTTCAGACTTTTCAATAACAATAAAAACGAGCATCAGATGGACCAAAGCTTGCAAATTAGTCCAAATTAGTCAACCAAACTTTTCAAGACAATAGTTAAATACTAACATTTAATGAAACAACATTTATGCAAAGTAAATATAAAGAAACTAAAAATTACTACCTCATATGGTTTGTGAGATTTTCAGTCATGTAATAAAATGAAAGGTTTTGAGTGGGAAATGAAAGGGTTGGGACATGGGGTCAATTTTAGCTTACGGAATAAGAGCTTTTTATTAACTATAAAAATTTATAAAAGTAAGCCTTGACACGGCCGGTTTCACACAACCGGGTTGACCCGGGTCGTGAGAAACCCGCCGGCACCGAAATAGCCAAAATCTCGTTTACTTCCGGCCCGGTCTCCCAACCGGTTCCCGGTTCAACCGGTTGAACCGGCCGGGTCGACCCGGGTTTTAAAACATTGAAATGGGTTTCAAGGCATCTTTTGGTACTTTGGAAGGCATTTCAGGCTACTTTAAACAAAGCAAAATCCCAATTTTGTGCTACTTTGTCAAAAACTCAAAACCATATGCCACTTTGACCAGTTTCAATAAAATGGCCTAACCGCGTTAAGACCTGCCAATTGGCAACCTACATATTTCAATATAAATTTAAAAGACAGCAGACCTTCCACAAGGCAAAATCGGCCGGATTTTTCTTCCTTGGATCAATAACTATCCGCTCACCAGCTCTATTGTCTTCAGAATTTCTTCCAGATAGACACCCGTAATTAGGAGAAGACTTAACGGAAAAATAGACATCCCCCTCAACAACATAAGCACAGCCATTGTTTATTATCTGCACGAAACACAAAAAATCAGTGTCATACGCTTATCCCTGTCATTTAGTAAAAATGGTGCAAAAGCTGGCACCTTTGCTATCATATCCTTTATCTGATCCATATGGTCTGAAACACGTGGCTGTTGAGTAGGAGGCAGGCACTGAAGATCGGCCATATCTGTCAAGAACTCCTGGGAAAAGCGAGCACTCAAAGCTAATGGGTCACCCCCATTGGCTCTCTTAATAATCTGCATGTACAATAAGAAAGATTTACTAAGCCACACTAGTGATACCGACATACAGTGGCAACATTTGGTATAGTTTAAAACATACATTGTCATATTAGAAGTGAAACAACTCAAGCGTTAACATATTGCAAATTCATAGCATGATTAGGTCCGTATATATTAAAAAAAAAATCCAAACATGGTAAAAGAAGCATGTTGAGCAAAAGCAGTATCCCTAATGAAGGTCAAAACTAAATCATCTTTAACAAGTGAAAATGAAGATTGCACATTCCATCTCCAGTTGAGTGAGCACAGTTTACTTGATTGATTTAATTAAATGCACAAAGGGATAGCATATCATAACATGTAAGAACTTGAGCTTGTGTGAAACGAGAGGCAATTATAAGCAAGATACAGATGGACGCACAGGAAGCTTCTAGTTAATCATCACTGACTCATTGTAATACAAATGTGAAACCCTATTAAAAGATTCAAGCGTAGTATGGTTTAATTACCTTGTCGTCGATGTCAGTGAAGTTGCGCACGTATTTAACTTGATACCCCAAATAATCTTTTAAATGCCTAAAAAGACGATGCATATTTAAAAATAATTAAATTCCCAAAATAAGCAGATTATCCAAATTGCTTATGTGCTTGGAACATAATAAGCAGTTAATTACTTACCGATGTAGAAGATCAAAAAATACATAAGCACGTGCGTGACCCATATGACTGTAATCGTAAGGTGTAATCCCACACACATATGACCACACTTTCCCTTCAACATTTGGCTTGAATACTTCCTTTCGCTTCGTTAGAGTGTTGTATATTTTAAGCATTTCACGCCTTCTCTCATCCATCGCTTATTATTACAAACTGATTTATATAAGTCCTAAAACATTCACTAAGGGCCCGTTTGGTTTGTAGATGGGTTTAGATTAGAATTTGAATTTGAATGTAAAGTTGTAGATTAGGATTTAGATTTGGATTTGATGTAGGAGAGAGAAAATATATTATAAAATAAATATGTTATTATTTTATTAAGATATATAGAAATATAAAAAGAGAATGTGAGAGGAAGAAAATAAAAAAAGGTAAAAAACAATAGGACCCACACAAATAAAAAGAAATCCGGCTCCCCCTTGGGGTTTCTCTCTCCGGTACTATTTGGGCATCAAAGCTATTTTTAAATCCTTCAAATTGAACCAAACAAATATTAAATAGGATTGATGCCAAAGTTGGCCCCAAAAACAGTCAACCAAACGGACCCTAATTCTTTTTTCCGTTCAAAATAAAATAAAAAAACATTCACTAATTTTATAGGGTGTACTACTTGGCCTCCAAGTTTATTAACCAACAGTCTATGTGGCTTTTTCCTTTCTCCTCGGTCAAACAACAGGTCCAACAACAATGGGCTTAAAGTCCATTATCACATATTGGCAGGCCCAATTTCACGAGCCGCTCTTTCCTCCGTAAATATATCCACGAGACAACTTCAGATTTTCTTGCCTTCTATATTTTTAATATGTAGACCTCTTTTTCCTCTTTCCGTTCACCTAAAAAGGAGCTCGTAAGAGGAAGTTATGATTAAAATGGTGTAGCGTCTTTGTTTCACGTCTTTATATTGTTAATGGTGTAGGCTGTAGTGAGTCATTACGCCGTATATGATCTCTGATAGAAGATGCTCCAAGTGTCTTCAAGTTTACGGCCTACAGACCTCATCCCATNTTTAACTAATAAATAGGCTATACTGATACTGATCTGGTAACTATGACTAATATTAGAATGATAAAAAACAACGATCTAAAACTGAGCTTTAGTCGAACTAAACTGAATCTCTATCATTCTAATTCCTATGCTTGTTCTTACCTGATATTCACTCTGACATTAAACCTGTTTGTTGCCATAAACAATTACATACGCCGTGTTGACATTTATCTATACGCCATATAGACAAATGTCTATATGCCGTATAGGTCTGTTGAAGCCAACATGCACTTTGCTAGATTCTAAACGTACCATTCTGCAACCATGAGACTATGCCTGAACTTTTGCTACTACATTATAACATATATGGTTGTACTACATTTGCCCATAGTCAAATATTTGCTAAAATTTTCGTTAATCATAAGGCATTTGTAACAACATAACTAAAACTACTAAATTGTTACTCAATTGTTTGGTTAGGCGATTTCCTAGCTTTCACTTGACTCCCATGGCCACTTTAACACCTGAATACCATTCTATCATTATTAAAATCCTCTATATATATTTAACACATAAACTTCATCTTATTCTACTAATTTGATCTCTTTTATGGTCTTTTGCCAAACACCCCATCACTATCTTGAACTAGTCACTAACATAATTATATTATATTTTCTACAAAATCCGATAACATGATTTCTACAAAGAATGCTTCTCATCAACATTTAGTCATAATATAATCATCTTTCAATCATATAAACAAATAAAATGGTCTAAATCATTTTAATGATCATTCTTATCACCCCCAAATTAACTTATAATAAAACCATAACATAAACATACACTTACCTTGGGAGGAAACTAGTTAGAAACACTTTCCTTCTTCTTACTTTGCCTAGTAACCTCAAAACATCTTGATAATCCTCTTGTGACATAACTTTCTTGTTTATTATTATTATTATTATTATTATTATTATTATTATTATTTGAGGTAACTTCACTTTTCCCTCCATTTTCACACATAAAACACATCCCTGGACACGTGAGGTTATAACGGTAAAATCTGGACTTTTGAGTTATAAAGCCATACGGGTAAATCTGTAATTTAATCATAATTCTAATTTTGCACCATAGTCTTTTCCTTTAAATCCGTTACATGAAAAGTCCCTTTCCATTAACTATTTGCATTTATGATCCTTATTTAATCATCTATTGCCAAACTTTAGATTTTGCGATGTTATAGTAATTACCACTATATAAAACATCAAACTTTTATCATTAAAAAAATATAATATATATCATTGGATCATCGAGTTTATTCGTTATAAAAGTGACATCAACTTAAAAAAGCACAAAACAAATTCGTTGAGTAATTGAGCTTTAGTGAGTAACAAATAGGTTATGAGTAATTGAGTTTTAGTGAATAGGACTGTGGATTTACTAATTGAGGTTTAGTGATGTTTGGGCCTTAAAAAAATAATAATAAATAAATAAAATAAGAAAATAATGAACAGCCGAACGCGAGACGCTTTGCTCAAAGGCTGGGTTGTATACCATCTAAAAGTGTGTTTCTTTTTTCTATTAGCTAAGGGATTGGGTACACAAAATATTTAATAGTATTTCTTCTTTAGGTGGGATCCACTTATTTCTCTTACTTCATCTATATCACTAAGGTATAAAATGTTAACATTTCCCAATTAAGTGGCTCTAATGGAGGTGGACCCCACATATATTTATAAACCTCTAAGGGCCCGTTTGGTTTGTAGATGGGTTTAGATTAGAATTTGAATTTGAATGTAAAGTTGTAGATTAAGATTTAGATTTGGATTTGATGTAGGAGAGAGAAAATATATTATAAAATAAATATGTTATTATTTTATTAAGATATATAGAAATATAAAAAGAGAATGTGAGAGGAAGAAAATAAAAAAAGGTAAAAAACAATAGGACCCACACAAATAAAAAGAAATCCGGCTCCCCCTTGGGGTTTCTCTCTCCGGTACTATTTGGGCATCAAAGCTATTTTTAAATCCTTCAAATTGAACCAAACAAATATTAAATAGGATTGATGCCAAAGTTGGCCCCAAAAACAGTCAACCAAACGGACCCTAATTCTTTTTTCCGTTCAAAATAAAATAAAAAAACATTCACTAATTTTATAGGGTGTACTACTTGGCCTCCAAGTTTATTAACCAACAGTCTATGTGGCTTTTTCCTTTCTCCTCGGTCAAACAACAGGTCCAACAACAATGGGCTTAAAGTCCATTATCACATATTGGCAGGCCCAATTTCACGAGCCGCTCTTTCCTCCGTAAATATATCCACGAGACAACTTCAGATTTTCTTGCCTTCTATATTTTTAATATGTAGACCTCTTTTTCCTCTTTCCGTTCACCTAAAAAGGAGCTCGTAAGAGGAACTTATGATTAAAATGGTGTAGCGTCTTTGTTTCACGTCTTTATATTGTTAATGGTGTAGGCTGTAGTGAGTCATTACGCTGTATATGCTCTCTGATAGAAGATGCTCAAAGTGTCTTCAAGTTTACGGCCTAGAGACCTCATCCCGTCTACGTCGTAACGATCTTGCATCCAGATTTTCTTGAAATATATACTACTGAACGCAAATTACCACTAATATCGTCCAAATAACTCCTTTTCACACATTTCCTTCCCAATGCCTCTTTACATCCGAATTTGTAAATAAGAAGGAATTAAGTACCAAATTCATATATAAAAGCTAGGCAATAAACATGGGATATCGATACTATAAGGTATATACTATTTGATGTTATCAAATATCCCCCCACTTGATTTATACTTGCCCTCAAAAAGACCTTTTTAATAATTCCTAAAAGGATATCTTCAGGGCACGTTTGGTATCAAAGAAATGAAAAAAGCAAAAGAATTGAAATCCAGAGAATTGAAACCAGTAGAGAATTGAAATTGATTCCATTGTTTGGTAACAACATATACTTGAACCAAGAAATGAACAAAATTTACAAATTTATTATTATTATTATTAATTGTTGTTATTATTATTTTAATTTATTATTATTATTATTATTATTATTATTATTATTATTATTATTATTATTTTTTATCATCATTCTTATTTATTATTATTACTATTATTATTATTATTATTAGATTATTATTATATATTATTTATTATTATTCTTGTTATTTTTACTATTATTATATTATTATTATTATTTTTAATTTATTATATTACTTGTATTTATTATTATTATTATTATTATTATTATTAGTATTAGTATTATTCTTATTTATTATTATTATTATTATTATTATTATTATTATTATTACTCAAAAATTGTTTTCCAATGTAAAGAATTGATTTTCACTCATAAAGTAAAGGAATTCAATTCATTGAGTTTGTATATAAACTAAACACTCTAAGAATTGCAAATCCTTACTTTTTTATCTCACCAGCTATCAAAATAAGGGAATTGAATTCATTTTCATTTATTTGAATTCATTTCCCCCAACCAAACATCCGTATAACTGGAAGATATGAATTTACAAATTACCTATGCTAGAAATCTGAAAACCGAGCACTTCATGAAAAGGGGAAATGAAATCTCACTTATACTCTCACTAATCTATGTGTTCATTTTCGCGGTGATCACTCGTTTGCACATTTATAGTATGTATTATATCATTCGCTTGGCAAGTATACAAAGCTCCACCACTAGAGGCAAAGTTTAAATAATTTTTAAAGACAATATTGGGTAAACAACACATAAGGCTATAGGTGAATCATTCTTATAAGGTAATCTTTAACAACAATACTCCAACAAAAGCAACAAAGCTACAAATGCTCGCCCAAATCCATGAGCAAGACACATATGATTGCTCAATTCCTTCACTCGAGTAAGGGTAGGATTAAGAAATAATGAGATTAAGAATGACTAAGGGTAGAAGTGTAATTTTATACGTTTTTAGACGTCATTTAACATCTAAATCCGTACATCACTACAAGAAAAACATGTATTTGGGAAAGGGAAAAAACGTGCCAAATTGGGAAGGGGAAAAAACGTGCCAAATACTCAAAAATCTGTGCCAAATTGTATTTGGCACGCGGTTTTGACTCCATCCTAAATATGAGGGTGCCAAATACATTTGGCTCGGGGACGAAAATGTGCCTAATAGTATTTACCACGAGTTTTGGAACGGTTTTGCTTTTGTGTGCCATGCGTAAGGTATTTGGCACGATATGCGTAGGGTTGAGCATCGGTCCAAATCCGAACCGAACCGACGAAAACTAAATCAAAACTGAAAACTATTAATATATAGAACCGAAATCGAACCGAATATGATCGATTCAGTTTGGTTATATGATTTAGGTGTGTTTTTCTCAGTTTTGGGTCGACCCGAGTCAAATTGAAACCGAAAATTGTTAGTATATTGAACGGAAACCGAACCGAATGTTGTTGGTTTGGTTCGGCTCGGTTTATTGGTTCGATTTAACTTTCAATCCAATATGCTCAGCCCTATTCCCCACATATTGTTTCCACTCTGATTTTATTTCTTATGTTATTGTTTTAAGTTATTAAAACTTAAAGTTGCCGTCTTTCTATAAAGAAAAACATATATTAAAAAAACATTCTTTTTCGAAAATTTTAGTTACATGGTAAGCATCGCACAACACGTAGGTGCCTTGCTAGTACTTTGTAACCAAATGAAAAATATGTTGTTGTTCAAAATCCAAACGAGCAACATCAAATAATTTGAGACATGCTCGTAAGTTGTGAGTCAGATCACAAGAAAGTACTAGCTCGGTTGATTGCTTTTGGTGGCTCGGTGTCGAATTAAATGGTAATGTTGGGCGATTGTGAGAATTACATGATAATTACACATTAGTTATCAAATTAACCTTTCATTAAGAAAATTTGTGACTTGCTACATGATGTTGTACATTATGCAAATAGGAGTTGTACCTTGTTGATGTAACTAGTATTTCAGTTTTTTACCATATTCATCCACACTCTGTCTTGTTCCTAAAACCCTTTCATTTCCTTTTCATACTAGTTTTAGTAAACTCCTCAGCTAAAGTAAAGGGTTTTTGATTCTTGACAGCTCACACTCTATCACTGCAATTCTGCATTTGACTGTAAGAAAACAAAAGATACCCTTTTCATTTTATTAACAAAATATCAAAACCCATTTGTTAAATTTTTATAAAAACCATCAAGAAACACACATTTTAGTTATTAAGTTGACATTTTTATGTGTTTTTAGGTGAAAATGGAAAAAGGGTCTTTGGGTTTTGCTGCTGCTGAGCATCATGAAGATGAGTTTACGAAGATGATTCTTTCTTGGTCTCTTGATCATATTCTTGATCAAGATGTCTACAAGAATAAGGTCCTTACTTTTTTGTATATTTTTACTATGTTTGTTTGAGATTTTTATTAAAGTTTTTTAAGTTATGACGATGGTGAGGGTGTTTGGGATAGCTTATTTTGTGGTAGTATTAATTTGCTTAGTTCTAAAGGGATAATCATTTTGGATGATAAACCGTGTCTACTTATTTTTGGGCATATTGGAACCTTTTGGATGATAAGCTGTTCATGTTGATTTTTGGGATAAAATTGGCTTTTAACCCGAAGTGCTTATAAGCAGAAAAAATAAGCAATCCCAAACACCCTTTGAATGAAAAACCCAAGCTAGATTATTCATGTTCACTGTTATGAAACTTAATGTTTATTTCATGTATTTAATCGAATAGTGTTTTTTTAATGTCGGAATAAATGTCTTGAAATTTTATTTGAATGAAACTTTCTACATGCTTAAGTTTTAAGGTAAAAACCAAGAAAACTTACAAGTATAAAGATCACTAATGTTTTAGAACCATGGTTTTGGCCATTTGACCTCAAAGTCAACAATTACACCCTTTGATTTTGGACCAGAAGGTTTATAAGCATCGTTTTTTCGTTTCCGCGTATTAAGTTTTGAAAATGAGAAAACATAAACCTGTTTAAGACTTTTGTTTGATGAATACTTTTAATGACTGGATTCATCATTTGTAGGTTGAGAACATACCACTTTCGTTTGAATCCGAACATCACTNCATTTCCGACCCAACCTAGCAAGTTTACCCGGTTTAAATCGACCCATTTTTCGACCGGAACGGTTCAACCGGTTGAACCACCCGGGTCGATCCGGGTTTCAAATATTATCCATGACTTAAAAGTACAATGATTTATTCACTTTGTACAACCAATTAAAAACATATCTATCAAATTAATACAACCAATTAAAACACAAACCGGGCTGACCCCGGACGCTTCAAACCCGGTGGGTTGACCCAGTTTAATTTGACCCGTTTTTTACCCAACCTAGCAAGTTGACCCGGTTTAAATCGACCTATTTTTCGACCGGAACGGTTCAACCGGTTGAACCACCCAGGTCGAACCGGCTTTCAAAACATTATGTTTAATTCTCAAATCTAAAAACTTTTATTATTTTTCGTTTATAACCTATAAACTTTTTTTATCAATAAACTATCTATCGCTATAAAACTCCGTTGCTATGCACGGGTACTCGTCTAGTTGCACATTAAAAAGAAAGTTTGATAACTTGAGACTTGCTACATGATGTTGTACATTATGCAATAGGAGTTGTACCTTGTTGATGTAACTAGTATTTCAGTTTTTTACCATATTCATCCACACTCTGTCTTGTTCCTAAAACCCTTTGATTTCCTTTTCATACTAGTTTTAGTAAACCCCTCAAAAACCCCTCAGCTAAAAGAAAGGGTTTTTGATTCTTGACAGCTCACACTCTAATACTCTATCACTGCCAATAAGTGTAAGAAAACAAAAAAAATACCCTTCTCATTTTATATACTAAATATCAAAACCCATTTGTTAAATTTTTATAAAAATATCAAGAAACACAAATTTTAGTTATTAAGTTGAATAAAGTTGACATTTTTATGTGTTTTTAGGTGAAAATGGAAAACGGGTCTTTAGGGGAGTTTCATGAAGATGAGTTTACGAAGATGATTCTTTCATGGTCTCTTGATCATATTCTTGATCAAGATGTCTACAAGAACAAGGTCCTTACTTTTTTGTATATTTTTACTATGTTTGTTTGAGATTTTTATTAAAGTTTTTTAAGTTATGACGATTGTGAGGGTGTTTGGGATAGCTTATTTTGTGGTAGTATTAATTTGCTTAGTTCTAAAGGGATAATCATTTTGGAGTGTTTGGATGATAAACCGTGTCTACTTATTTTTGGGCATATTGGAACCTTTTGGATGATAAGCTGTTCATGTTGATTTTTGGGATAAAATTGGCTTTTAACTATCAGATCTGACATAAAAACCTCTAAATAGAGATATTTCAAGATAAACGTAAAATAGAAAATTCAAACACTGCTTCCAAGTGCTTATAAGCAGAAAAAGTAAGCAATCCCAAACACCCTTTGAATGAAATAATCATTTTGGATGATAAAACGTGTCTACTTATTTTTGGGCATATTGGAACTTTTTGGGTGATAAGCTGTTCATGTTGATTTTTGGGATAAAATTGGCTTTTAACCCGAAGTGCTTATAAGCAGAAAAAATAAGCAATCCCAAACACCCTTTGAATGAAAAACCCAAGCTAGATTATTCATGTTCACTGTTATGAAACTTAATGTTTATTTCATGTATTTAATTGGTTATCTATTTAATCGAATAGTGTTTTTTTAATGTCGGAATAAATGTCTTGAAATTTTATTTGAATGAAACTTTCTACATGCTTAAGTTTTAAGGTAAAAACCAAGAAAACTTATAAGTATAAAGATCACTAATGTTTTAGAACCATGGTTTTGGCCATTTGACCTCAAAGTCAACATTTACACCCTTTGATTTTGGACCAGAAGGTTTATAAGCATCGTTTTTTCGTTTCCGCGTATTAAGTTTTGAAAATGAGAAAACATAAACCTGTTTAAGACTTTTGTTTGATGAATACTTTTAATGACTGGATTCATCATTTGTAGGTTGAGAACATACCACTTTCGTTTGAATCCGAACATCACTATCTTGGTTCTTTTGTTTATCCTTTACTAGAGGAAACACGCTCTGAGCTGGCTTCCTCTATGGAGATCATGAATAGAGCTCCATTTGCTGATATTATAGCTTTTAACGAGTCCAAAAGTGCTGAAAACATGCTGTATGATGTTACCGTTGGTCCTTGGAAAAATCAGTTTAGTGAACGTGAGAAAGATGCCTACCATACATTACCTGGTGATCTGCTTATTTTAGTTCAGGGAAAACCCGAATCCGTTTCTGATTTACAGCGTTTGGGAAGAACATGGGCTTTTTCACTGGTGAAAAATAATAAAGATGATAGTACATCTATAAAAGTGAAGGCATCAAAACCAATGGAATTTCAAGACGGGATGTCTGTTGTTTTTGTGATGAATCTAACAACTCAAAAAAGAATATGGAAATCATTGCACATGCACAGAAATCTTAATATCATCAAACAGATTCTTCGCTCCGATTCTATGGTATAAAATTGATTAATAAAGTTTCACTTTCGTCACTGATAAATGATATTTTTGTTAACGTTAATAATTTTGGTTATTTTGTTTACAGGTGAATGGAAATTGCAATATCTGTACTTCTGGTTATGATAGTATTTTATCTCAAAAACATTTGATGAATCTGAATGAATCTCAGAGGGCAGTAATCATGGCGACTCTGTGTAAAACGCAATGTTGCCATATTTCATCTGTGGAACAAATATGGGGACCACCTGGAACGGGGAAAACAATGACAGTTAGTGTTTTGCTTTTCATCCTTTTGCAAATGAAGCAAAGGACTCTTACTTGTGCTCCAACGAATGTGGCTGTGGTACAGTTAGCCTCACGTGTGCTAAGCTTGGTAAAAGAATCATACGAGACTACAACTGCAAGTGGTGATTGTTTCTGTTCAGTGGGAGACGTGATCTTGTTTGGCAACATGGAGAGGTTGAAATTTAGTAGTGACATGGAAGAAATATATCT
>LBNU01008039.1:0-27139 GCA_014162995.1 Artemisia annua
GGTAGAATCCAAATTAGAACAAAACTTGTCCACATACGACTGACGTGTCATTTCTAAAGTTCTACTCCCTTATTTGATAACAACAAAATTAATTCAAAATGACACGCAAATTAACCTTGGCTATATAAGCAAACAAAACTATTGCAAATTGTGAATTAACATTCATTATTTTCAAACCCCTAAAAGTTATTTTCTTTAATTAATTAACAATGGTTGGTGGTGGTAATTCAAAATCTGACATCTCATTCGCCGGTACTTTTGCTAGTAGCGCTTTTGCTGCATGTTTCGCTGAGGTAATTATTCCATCAGTTTATTGTTTGATTGCTTTTATGTTTGATTGCTTTTATGGTGTTCAGAATTAAGTACGTTTAAGTTTTTGGTTTTTGATCCTAACAGATTGAATTTTTAGTTGATCAAACATAAGCCCAAAACCAAATAAGTCATAAGCCGGCTATATAAGCTGAAACAAGCACCCCCTTAGTTGATCAATGTTTGCTACTTTATGGTCCATGGTTTGATTTTTTTGTGTTTTTTGTGCTGATAGATTGAATTTTTAGTTGATCAATGTTGCTACTTTATTGTCGATGGTTTCATTTTTGTGTGTTTTTTGGTTTTGTTTTTTTTTTTTTTTGTTGTTTTTTTTTTTTTATGTTTTTTTTTTTTTTGTTTTTTTTTTTTTTTTTTTTTTTTTTTTTTTTTTTTTTTTTTTTTTTTTTTATTTTTTTTTTTTATTTATTTTTTTTTATTTTTNAAAAAAATCTTTAAATTGGTTTTCATTATATTCTAGGGGTTATACTAAGCATAAGGGCATGTTTAAATATTTCTCTAGGTTTCGGATTTGGGAAATCCTATTTGTTGAAATCGTTAGGGCGTGAGGATGACCCTTAGCCTTATTTTTTAAATGAAGTTTTAACTAATTCCAGAAATTTCAAAATGAGGGGTGAATGAGTCATGGATGTCTTTTTGTCATCATTTCATAAGTTATCATATTTTTCCATTATTATGATGGGTTTTTTGTTAAATGGGTGGGGACTTGCACCTTATCAAGGGCATCGGGAAGTGAGGAGGGTCTGTCTCTATAGTTGTACTTGATAGCACCACTGTGGTAATTTTAGAGGATTAATTGTCGTAAATGATTACGAAGCCCAATCCTACTTTCGTTATTTATTTATATTATTGTTAGAAGACTGTTACCGGCTCCACCATTAACACGAATCATGGTCTATATAAACAAACAAAAAACAACATTGAAAGTTACCACCTTGGCATCTGATTTTTGGTTTTTAAAGTCATTGTAATAATAACGCTTAGTGCCTTGATAATGGAAATCATGTGTAGTCTTGCTTGTTCCAAAAAGTTATGTTTGGTTCAGCAACATTGTCCTTTGAACAGAAGGAAAATAAACTAAGATCCGTTGTTTGTGGTTTCAGTAGTGCGAGGCCTAAAATAGTAATGAGCATATTGTTTGTACGGTGAATTTCTTGTATTAATTCCTATAAAATATTTTTTGTTTTACAGATTTGCACAATTCCACTGGACACTGCAAAAGTGAGGCTTCAGCTGCAAAAGAAAGGAATTGCAGGAGATGGAATGGTTTTACCAAAGTACCGAGGAATGCTGGGAACTGTAGGAACCATTGCAAAAGAAGAAGGTCTTGCTTCTCTGTGGAAAGGCATTGTACCAGGATTACATCGTCAATGCTTGTATGGAGGTTTAAGAATAGGGCTCTATGAACCGGTAGGTTTTAAAATCATTGCAGGTCAAAAGGGGATGGGTTGACTTACCAACTTTTAAATTGCGGATTTGCGTTTGTTGTTTCTTCACTAATTTTGGAAAGAGCTAATAAATCGTATTTGTTGACAAAAACTAACATTATAATTTTGATCTGACATATTAGATATTTGATAAAAATGGATATATTTTTAGTTGTCAATATGGGCAGGTTGTGTGGGTGGGTTACAATCAAAACGGCTTAGTTCATGTTCAATCCCCGACACCTTTATGCATTTCTTAATAAGTTCTTAAATTTAAATGTAGCCAAATTGATTCAATTATACAATACTAAGTTGAAATACATCTATTTTTATTCTGTTACAGGTTTAATGATTTCCTAGAGAATAAGACTGATTTTTGTTTTTTGTTCTTAACAGATTAAGAATTTCTATGTGGGCGAGAACTTCGTTGGAGATGTTCCTTTGACCACTAAAATACTTGCTGGGCTCACAACTGGTGAGACTATGTGATGAATATCTGAAAAAAGTAGCCTGTAAAACTAATTTCTTTATCAAGGCAATGGTGATTATTATGTATTGATGATTGCTTGTTACATGCTGGTATATATGTAGGCGCTCTTGCAATTACAGTAGCAAATCCTACTGATCTTGTGAAGGTCCGGCTGCAAGCTGAAGGAAAACTACCAGCAGGCGTGCCAAGGCGTTACTCTGGGGCTTTAAATGCTTATTCAACAATTGTGAGACAGGTGGATGCTTCCAAACCTTGTCATGCTTTTCTGTCCATTTATATTTTTTTGGATTTTTTTTTCTAAATAATGGGCCAATTTCAACTCAATGATGTGAATGGGGATTAGTAGGTAATAATACTACTCCATATCACTAACGGGTAAATTTTCAAAAAAAATAACGTTTATCTATAAAGAAAACAGGGGTATAACAGTTTAAGTCGATCCAAGCATACTTTTTCTAAATATACACACAAGCACACACTCTTGCCGGAGGTTTTTCTGATGCAGTCCCTTTTCCCTTGGGTAGGGGTGTGGCTCTCTACATCATACCTCCCCCATACCCAGCTCCGGCGGGATTGTGTATGTTTTTTTTGGGTAAAAGGGACGATACCCTGGCAAATATATACAACAACAAAACTTTACAAAATAAACTTCATATGGACAACCCTATAGAAGTTAACGTGCCATGACATTCCCAAAACATGCTTCGGGAACATCACAAGAAATAATAAAGCTCTACGATAACTAGAGTTATCATATCAAAAAACCAACTAAATGACTAAAACTAAAACTCTTATGCTTTGAAAGATGACCAGAATTCGTATTCACCAAAAGTCCATTCGAAGTCTTCAAGCCAAGGTCCATCATCATTTAGGACTGAGCCCAAGGCCCAGCAGAAGTAATAGCCCCATAAGACCAAGTCTCCATGACATTACCCAAACCCCCCTTATGCTCCAATTTATTTATACAATCATAACCCAAACACCCCTGTAGCAGCAACACAGAAAAAACCGGCCAAAAACAGCAATATTACCAGCCAAACTATGCATCGAATTAACACCATTACCCCCAACATATCTCACACCAATTACATACACAATTATCAACCCCAAAATAACTCCTCAGAATCATTCTCCAGAGCTCCCATAACAACAACGCTATAACCATCGTTATCACTGAACCAAAATTTCTCATACATGAAACTAAACTTTCTAGCTGCCATAGATCTCGTTTACATGAAATTCATACTCATAACTAAAGGTCTTATGCACCAGCATCCAACCATTGACAGCAAAAAACCACCCTGAATCATTACTATTCACAACAATACCATACATCAAACTAAAACCATCATTTCTCCTTGGGTTGTGTATGTTGTTGCTGTTGTAAATAGCTTGATAATTTAAAAAGGCAGAATTGCATATATATCCCTCCCAAAGTGAATAATTGCATATATATCCTTTGTACAAGTTTTTGATGCACATAGTTCAATGGTTTTTATGCATGCTTTGGAGGGATCATTATTTATACTAATTTTCTAATCATGTGTTATATATTATTATTTTATGATTATGATATTACCTCGATCAGACGGGATTGGGTATTGATTATGATTATGACATTAGAAGAAAGGACAAGGAAGTTGTTGGTGTTTTAGACTGACACCTGTGTTTACACAGGTTATTAAATTTGCCCGTTCCCAGATTTGCCACCCATATTTCAAAACACTAAAGTTGGAACATTGGGTTGCTTGGACTGGATAAAGGGCCGAAACAGGTCCGGGCCGGGATTAGTAGTTTGAGTATTAGTCGACATGGGCGGTGTCGGTGCGATTTATAAAATAGTTACTATGTTAATCACATGAGAGAAAAACTTAGCTACTATATTAATAAATTTAAATTTTTGAATGAAGCGATCTAAGAGAATGCATTTATACTTTGGGTGACTTTTGACCTGTTTGACTTGTTTGCTTTTACTAAACATTGTATCTGTAAATGAGTTGCAGTTGGCTCCTTTACTAAACATTTTATCTGTATTTCAGGAAGGAGTAAGGGCTCTATGGACTGGCATTGGGCCCAATGTTGCGCGTAATGCTATAATAAATGCTGCTGAGTTAGCTAGTTATGACCAAGTGAAGCAGGTTGCTCTTTCACATCCATTCATGTAATTAGAACTATTTTGGTTTTGTGTCAAGTCTAACTCTACTGACACTCAATATTACAACACAGACAATTCTGAAGATCCCTGGGTTCACTGATAATGTTCTCACCCATCTACTATCTGGTTTAGGAGCTGGATTTTTTGCAGTTTGCATCGGGTCCCCTGTTGATGTGGTACTTAATACAAAACCATTATTTATTATCTGTTTTATGCTGATCCTATTATACAAGTTTAACTATTTTTTGAAATCTCAACTGGGTTACATATAAATGGGTAGATTTGGGTTGTATTATACCTAAAACGGGTCAAACAAATATTTCAGCTAAACGGCAATGGGTCGAATGGGTTGAAAATCACCGAAAGGTCAATCTTTAATGGATATAGCTTTCTAAATTAACTTATTCAAAAATTTAGATTAGTATCATATGAATACTATTTCTTTAACTAAGCTTACTGCATTAGTTATTTAAAAATGTTTTGATGGACAAAAGTGTTTTATGGGTCAACCCAACCTGGTCCTGAACAGTTTCTAAATGTACTAAAATGACCCTTTTAAAAGCGAAGCTCTTTATCTGTTACCAGAAGCGCTAGTACTAGTCCATCCCAGCACCGGCATGATATATTGCAAACCATACTTCATATAATGCTTCACTTTACATGTTCTTGTGTTACTGTATGATGACCAGTGTCACTGTAGAGTGGAGAAGTGGGAATCAAAGAGTTTAAGGAAAGCAAAGCTCTTTCCAAATTTCATAAAAACCTATGGCATCTCAATGACATAGAAAATATTGACGTGTTTCACATATTCCTTTGAAAGGACTAGATCATATGGTAATCAAATAAGAAAGCATATTCATAGCAAAATGATAAAGTCGGATTGCAAATCAGTCCTGTTTAGAGGTCTATACACCATTATTTCAAATGAAATACCTATCCTATTAACTGTGATTGATGAGGCGAGAAAACGTATATTCTAGTAGGGATGTGAAAAAGGCTGTCAATTTACTTATGTCCGGTATCACTCTTACATATGGACAGTGGAAGAAATGAAGAAGAACCAAATTTACTTGTGGTTGGAAGGCTATTTAGATACTCTTAACTGATAGATCTGCTTCTATTTTATGTTTATCGAGTTTGATGCAAATTACACTCGGGGTTTTATTGCAGGTCAAATCAAGAATGATGGGAGATTCAAGTTACAAAAACACCCTTGATTGTTTTGTGAAGACATTGAAAAACGATGTAAGTTATCTATCTTCTTGAGTGTGCGAGGTTTATCATTCTAATAGCTTTATTTAAAGGTGGGGAAATGGGTGAGGGGGCAACATTTTTTACTTAAAACGGGTAATTTTGGGTATGGGCCGGGTTTGCTGGGCAATATAGTTTTTTTTTGCGTACCTAGGATCGTTTTTGTCTTTCCAAGGATCATAAGATCCTAATATAGTGTCATTTTCTTAATATACATTGTAAAATTATGCAAACCTACATATTATTATATATCGTAGATCATGAATTGTATGTCAAAATTATGATTATGAATTTTCTAATACAATTAGCCTCTTTTTTTTCATATTCTACAAAACATAGTACACAAATTTATAGTTTTTTAGCTTGTGGTGCGACAAAATAAGCTTGGATTGATAGAGATCTTAAGATCCTATGGAGAAGATCGGGATCCTATTAAGATCCTATCTCGCAAAGATCATTAGGATCGGGAAACAACCATGGTATCAGATATTATATTGTGACAAGACTATTCTAGGAGGATTTAGTTGGTTGCATGCACTAGCTATGCACTTTCTAGAAGATTCGTTCCGTTTGGGACAATAAAATGCTATAAAAATATTTACCTGTTGACCTATAATTAATTTCACTGGTACACGTTTGTTACGTTTAATAGTCTTTAGCATGTCTGTAGGTCATAATAAATATATCTCTTGTTTATTCAATGTCCATAAATAAATCTTTAGTTCTCTTAAAATTTCGTATTATCAGGGACCTTTGGCATTCTACAAAGGCTTTATCCCTAATTTTGGACGGTTAGGCTCCTGGAACGTGATCATGTTTCTAACCCTTGAACAGGTATTTTTTTTTTTACCTAATTTTGATGTGCTTGCTAAAAATGATGATAATATGCAAATTGTAGTGTTTGGGAGCCTACTTTTACTACGATTATTTGGGGTCCACGTAATCAGTTTAAATGTTGATATTATCTATAAGAAAAGTGATTATCAAAGGGTAGAGTAGAATTAGTCATACCTTGTTTACTCTTTTTCTATCTCTACTACTTAAATGCTTAAACGTTGATTTAAATGCTTAAATGGCAAGTTTTACTATTTTAATTTCCATTTCAAAACAAGTTTAAGTCACACGGTTGCTATATGAATACCAATCTCTACTACTTTTAAAATGTCAACTGTTAAATGGCAAGTTTTTTTATATTGGCCAAAATCTACGTGTTTATCAATTTAAAAGAAAAAACACACGGTTTGCTCTATCTATATTACATATAAAAAGTGAATAATTTTCCTTAAAACTTAAAAAACTCAAAAGTGAGCAATGTGTTATATTTAAAATACCCTTTTATTATAATTTTCTGACAAGAAATAGTTTGACTTGTTATTGAATATGTTGCCTTATAACTATCATTAAAAAGTTTATCAATGACATTTAATACATACTCTATATTTTTTATCATTTCAACTATATTATATATATATATATATATCACATCATTTGTAGAAAAAATTAGAAATCTTTTTTTGTAATAGACAATAAATGTTTCAGCTAATTGTTGTCATGTTCATTTTTAGTTGAATTATCGTATGTTAAAACTTTTCAATTACATTTTCATTATTTTACGTTGTATGCATAAACGTTACCCAGAGCACTTAACCAAAATATGCCAACTATAACTATTTGCCGCTATAAAGTCCCGTCGCTATGCACGGTACTCAACTAGTATTATTTAATTAGTTTTTGTTTTAGACAATTAGAATTTGGTAAATGCTAAATGCCATCATAAGTGATTATTGTAAGTTTGTAACTTCAATTAGCAAAAGTACAAATAAAGCTATATCATGCTGTATGTTTTCTGTTATACATGATTATCTAAGTACATATGCAATATCTGCTTCTGAAAAGTACGTCCCAATCAAGTAGCTTGATACCACCTTCAACAAAGGTGATTATCTAATGGTAGAGCACAATTACAAGTTTACAACTCTACCTTTAATGCCCATAATTTTATCAATTTATTCAGTAGCTGATCAGAATCTGCTAACACTCACCACAATCAAAACTGAATATTAGAACTTCAGATATCAAAGTCTATCTGTTGCGAAATGTTTTATTACAGTTCTCTGAGGCACTTCCTATCTATGCAAAATTCTAATGTGTTATATTGGGAACTAATTTTACCTACACTTATTTTTTGGACAGGCTAAGAAGTTCGTTAAAAGCATAGAGTCTCCTTAAATATAGTGTGAGGTAGCAAACTGGTCTGTTAGAAGAGACCTTTGACTGACCATTTGAATAACTTCCGATTGGTAAGTGGCCAACGGTTTCATGTTTTGGTTCTTCTAATAACGTTTTTGCGGGAATCTAATAGGATATATTCTGAGACGGATGTTTTCCAAAATAAATGAGTTGAATTGTTCATTAGACGTTTAACGGCAAATTGTTTTGATGAATTTGCTAGCCTGTTATGTCATAAAATTATCAGCTGGGTGGTGTTGATGGAATTAACTTCATATCATCTATACATCGACTTATTGTTGTTTTAAAAGTCTTAAAGTTTTTGTGATTGTCTTGATTATGTATGCTAATTCACTTGATTTCCAGCCAAGTTTACAGTGTGTATTTATTTCAAATTGCGGAGTGATGACTCCTGAGTGTTGCATGTTGAAATCAAGTAGAATGCAACCTTTGAAATATAGGATACGAGTAGAATTAGATCAGCTGAATATATGTTTGTCATTTTGCATAGACAACATATGCCAAAGTCCTGACCCAAATACTTTTTAAGGCTTTTACTTTTTAAACTTTAGCAGAATGGACCCTTTGACATGGATACTTATCAAATCAGATAAACTCTTTATTGTTCGGAAAAAAATGGAGTTTTTTAGCCATGGATCTGTCAAAGATAAATGTCATTTTTTTCTTTCTGAAAAAAGGTTTGCAACAGAATTTATAGGTGACGGATTCTATAGAAAACATTTTTATGAGGCGTTTAACAGAAAACTGCATTTGCGCAAAAACTTGCTTTTTCACATTTTAAGCAAGTCAGCTTTTTTAAGGTCACATTCAACAAAAAATGCATTTGCACAAAAATATGCGTTTGCACGTAAGGTTCAACACAAATAAGGGGGTGTTTGGCTAAGCTAAATTAATTAGGCTTTATTATTATTATTATTATTATTATTATTATTATTATTATTATTATTATTATTATTATTATTATTATTATTATTATTATTATTATTATTATTATTATTATTATTATTATTATTATTATTATTAAATGATAAACAACCGGTAAATATATTAAGTATAATTAAGGTTAAAATTGTAATTTGTAATGGAGTATGTTATATAAGCCCAACCTTTTTAAAAAACCATAGTTTTGAGTCTTATCAAAAACCCATTATATATTCTCATAAGCTCACTCATATAAGCTTAGTCAAACACTTGTACAAGCTTATTTAACACATTTTAGGTGTGCCAATTTGGGTCGTGTATGGGTTGGCGGATTCAGGTTCGGGTTAGCGGGTTCAAATATCTTAACCCAAACCTTGCCTGTCTAGTTATTCGTGTCGAGAAGTTCAACCTTGACATGAACATGTTTATTAACATGTTTATTAATGGGTTAGTCGTGTCGACCCGTTTATGATCTGAATGTGAATACAAATGGGACATATCAAATATAATAAAGTGTATTTCAGAAACCGTTTAAGCAACAACATAAATATTGTCACAAGTATATATCACAATAAATTATTTCAAAAATCAATGATATATCATAAAACAGAGACACAAAATTGTTAGGTCTTATTATAATAAATTAAGCATATAACTTCTAATATTTAATATTTTTAATCGTATTTTTAAACAGGTTGACGGGTTGAAATCGGGTTGAGAATAACACAAACTTAACCTATTTATTAAACATGTCAGTCGTGTCGACCTATTTTCAACCCGGACTTGTTTAGCCTCAAATCTAAATTGTTTATTTTCGTATCGGTCTCGGGTCGTGTTTCGTGTCGTGTCAGGAATTGCCATCCCTAACACATATAAGGTTATAAGCCCATCCTATAAGCTTAAAGAAACGCCCCCATAAAGGCCAGTATTGTCGAATGAATGATTTGAAATTAGGTGGTCGTCCTTAAAGATTTTCGCCCTATATCCTTAATTGGTTTGCAATATAAAGTCATTGCCAAAATATTGGCAAATCGATTGGCAGCGATAATCCACAATCTTGTTAGTGAAGAACAATCTGCGTTTATTTCGGGTCGACAAATTCTTGACGGCCCGTTGATGTTAAGCGAGATTATAGATTGGTATAAAGCTCGAAAAAAGAAGATGATGATTTTTAAAGTTGACTTCGAGAAGGCATACGATTCGGTTAATTGGACGTATTTGGATTATGTTCTGAATCAGTTTGGTTTCAGAGAAAAATGGCGAAAATGGATCCAAACATGCTTACAATCTGCTCGTACTTCTATTCTCGTGAACGGGAGTCCTACTTCAGAATTTTCTATCAAAAGAGGCCTTCGTCAAGGGGACCCATTGTCTCCATTTTTATTCATTCTTATTATGGAGGGACTTCACATTGCCATTAAAGACGCTCGCCAGGCAAATCTCATCAAAGGTGTTACGGTTGGCACGCCAGGTATTCGTCTTTCTCACTTCTTTTATGCTGACGATGTAGTGATGGTTACACATTGGAACCATGGAGATATGGAGAACATTTTACGTCTATTTCATGTGTTCTTTCTAGCATCGGGTCTTCGTATTAATGTCCATAAATCTAATGTTTATGGAATTGGTGTCTCTCCCGATGACATAGAACAAATAGCTCAGGCTACCGGTTGTTCCGCGGGTACTATGCCATTTACTTACTTGGGTCTTCCTATTGGGGTTAATATGAATAGACTTAACTGTTGGCAAGGTATGATTGAAAAGTTTGACAAACGGTTATCCAAATGGAAGGCAAATTTACTCTCTATAGGCGGAAGATCGACTTTAGTAAAAGCGGTGTTAGGGAGTGTTTGCATCTATTACATGTCGATTTTTAAAACTCCGGAATCTATCCTCTCTACACTTGAACGATTACGATCTAACTTCTTTTGGGGTTTAAAGAAAGACGCGAAAAAGTTGATTTGGATCAAGTGGGAAAATATATTGGCGTCTAGAGAGAAAGGTGGGTTAGGTATTGGAAGTTTGAAGGCGTTTAATCAAGCGCTTCTTCAAAAGTGGAGGTGGAGATTACATTCTAACCCGAATCACTTGTGGGTTCATGTGATCAAAGCTATATATGGAGAGGATGCTGGTTTTGATCATATACGAGCACAGCTAAAGGAATTTGGAGAAATATCGTTGGTTCCATAAACCATTTGCATGATTGTTGCATTATTCCAAAAGATACATTAAAATATAAAGTTGGTTGTGGCACAAAAGTGAGATTTTGGATTGATACATGGATTGGTGATGGCCCTCTAGCGCAGCGATATAACCGATTATATCACATGGATGTTCAACCTTTTTGTTTTATCAAAGATCGCTTTATCAATAGGGAGTGGCAAATGCAATGGAAGAGACCTATAGTTTCTAGTCGTATCAATGCCTTGTGGGAATCTCTACAAGCTGAGTTGCAACAGGTGACACATTTTGAGGGCCAAGACGAGGTTCGTTGGGGAATTGGTCATGATGGAACGTTTACGGTAGGGGCTACAAGACACCAAATTGATGATGCAATCTTGCCAACTTTGGATGTTTCAACCATGTGGTGCAAGATCTTGCCTAAGAAAGTGAATATTTTCTTATGGCGTCTTAATTTGGATAGACTTCCGCATCGATTAAATCTTTCAAGACGAGGGCTGGAAATCCAATCTATTTCATGTCCGGTATGCTCCAACGGTATCGAATCGAATGATCATATATTTTATACATGTGATGTTGCATTACATATTTGGCGCTTAGTCCGTATTTGGTGCGACATGCCTATTCCTGTTATGTATTCTCATCCAAGTTGGAAGTCGTGGTTTGATAATCTCCATTTATCAAGTGATGGTAAGTCTCGGTTAGAAGTGATCGCTGCTACAGTTTGGTGGACTCTTTGGAAGTATAGGAACTCCGTCACATTTAACTCTCAATGCATGAGGAAATGTGATTTGTTTGACAATATTCGTCTTTGTTCTTTTACTTGGTTAAATTGTAGAGGTTCTAAATGTTTAATTTGGCCTGATTGGCTTAAAAAACCATTGTAATTTTCTCTAGCTCCTGGCTAGTTTTATTCTATTTTTAAATGCCGTTCCAAAAAAAAAAACAATCACAAAATAGAATGAATTATTTGGAATTAGGAGGTTGTCCAAACAATCAAAAAAATAGCCTTGAAGTTCATATAATCATATGTATATTTTGCTTTTTCTACCTCGAGGAAAACGAAATTCCTTGAAGTTTGACCAAAACTATACTGAATTTTGGCTTTTATTATACATCATTTTGTTCATTTTTTCATGTATTAAATTGAGCAACATGATTGGTCTAGTTATTTTTAGGTGAGATGGTTTTTGCAAATTTGATACGAAATGATAATTCTTTTACTTTGCAAATTTGATCTGAAATGACAGTTATTTTACTATATAAACTATTCAAATTTATCGATTTCAATTCATCGATTCTTATTGAATAGTGGAAAGATCACGTCCGAGGATTAAAATCTGGTCACGGTTAAAACACGATATCTGTCAAGAATGAGATCGTGTTTGATTTTCTTTTGTTTGGGTCTTTTTGCATAGTCGTGTACCCCTTCCAATTTGATTGATACATACCAAATCCAAATGAAGAAATTGGTTTTATGTGCATAAGTTTTTAAATAAAATTTTCATTATGATAGCATCGATTAATATTTATCTATCTTCTGAAACTTCTATTAATAAGTAGTTTTCTAAATGTATTTATTTTTATATCTAGTAACTCGTACTTTTATTTTGATATTTTAATAATAATTTTAGCCGTATTAGTTTTTAACCTAGTGCATATTTTTCTATAAATTCCTGTAAAACATTTAATATTCATATAGCTATAATACATGTGTACGAATGAGTTTTTTCAAAAAATTTCATTATATATTATTATCGATCAATACACGTGCTTTAAGTTTGATATTTATTTCCTTGTTAACAATAATTTCAATCATGTTTAATTTTTAAACTTATAAAAGGGAATAACATGAGTTATTATTGAACAAATATTTAAAAAAATAATAATTTTCCGGTTACACTTAAATTTATAAAGAGAAATAACATGAGTTTTTTTTTGTATATATACAATATCGTGTATTCATTTAAATATCACAATAGATTGAGCTTTTATTTGATATTTATAATCCGGTGCTTATACATTAATTTAATCTATAAAGATAAAAATATTTATATATAACATGTTTTTATTAACATAATAAAAATAATAAAGTATATGGAGGTAAAGTATAATGGGGTATTTGTTAAATTTAAAAAGACAAAGAAATTAATATGTTTTATAATTTATTTAAAATTCAACAACTAAAGTTTTAATTTGTGGTATACATTTTTATTTTATTTTATTATTATTATTATTATTATTATTATTATTATTATTATTACTATTATTATTATTTTTTTTTTTTAAGTTTGGCCAAAGGAAAATTTTTCAATTTTAGCTTTCAATTGGCTAATATGAATGTTTTATTTTCAAACGGAACTCTCCTATTGATGCAATTTCAATTGATTCAACAATTCTTTAACACTGTTTAAAAATCTCTTATATATAAGAGATTACGGAGGTGTTTGGTTTGAGGGTATGGGATTAAGGGAATGACTTTTATTTATATTGTAATTGTTTGGTTGTTTAGTTAATTTATAAAATTAGGAATGAAACTCATATAAATAAGCATATCTCATACCCACCGGTGGGTTTATAAACCAAACGCCCCCTATGTACCACGTCTTTTTACTAGTGGATATTATACATGAGAAATGTTGCCTATGGGAATCTCCTGTAACAAGACGAGAAATTGCCAAATAGAATTATTTCCAATATATGTTTTAGCTTAACAAAAAAACATAACAATAGTTTTTAAACAACATTCTATACAGCAGAAAGAATTGCCATATTTGATAATCACTTAACCAATCTTTTGGTCATTAACATAAATACATAATGTATAATTTATAAAAATGTTATCTCGACTTGATCAATAGAAAATTGGAAAATTAGGTGGTTAGCTAGTTTGTGATGTTAAGAATTGCGCATGTAGAGGTTTGACACTCTTTTTTACAAATCATAGTATAGGGAACAAGAAAAATGCGATTAATTTTAAATGTGATTTTCATGTGATCTAGAGTCAAGTTGAAATGTGATCTAAAGTCAACTAGAAATTTGTTAAAAAATAACACATGAAAATAAGATGTTTAAGAGCACAAGGCAAGTAATATCCACAACTGAGAAGAACTTATGGCAAGGACAATATCATTTATTTAAGTCAGCTAGCCGATTTTGAGATTGATTCCAACGTGCATATCAATGTTACCATGGTGCTCATCTAAGTGTCGAGGGTTCTCAAGTACTGTGTAGGGATAAAGTTGTAGAGTAGGGTGTGTTGCTGTTTGACGTTTGAAAAATAAAACATGCAATCAGAATGCTGATAGAACAGGGGATGTGAATATGTAGACTACATAGTTTACACGGGTGGTGTTTGTTGTTCTTCTAGTGCCAAGCTAGTCAATTGACTTAGATCTAAAAGTGTTCCAGATTTTCCTAAGGTCAACTCCTTTCATATGCAAATTCAAAGTTCAATAAGATCAAGACCAAAGCCATTACACCAAAGCGTCATGGCTATCAGCAGTCAGGAAATTTGGCAGTAGCATATATATGAAGGGAAGTTAGAGCATAACATGGTTAGTTAATTACAATCTTCTTGTTACGCTACAATTTTTAAGCACATCTATTTACTACAAAAGGTAAGGGGGCTAAACCTTCAGTTCCCTTCTAGCACAATCACTGAAATGCAGTTCAATATTATCAAATTGCAACATCAGTGCACTAAACTTCACTTGCATCCTTGTATCGGAAATGTTCAAAGCGTTCAAATTTCATACTCATTAAGCAAAACAAGGGCACAAGGATTCCTCGGCTAAGTGATGTGAGTAGATAGAAAGCTAAAGCCCATTAAGTGCACAAGTACAACGGTTTGTGAGGATTGGGAAAAGTGAAGTTAACAAGCATCACATATAATCTAATTTTCATGCTGTCCAAAAGAAAATCTTATTTCATCGGCTGATCCCCAAGTATGAGTGAACAATGATTCCATTATCACGTCAAACACTAGACGCGTTGATATATATACATATGCACAAATACACAACAAAAAGCATAGTATCCAAACCAAACACATTATTACTATTATTATTACATGTATATTACGAGTAGGTTACGCAATTCCAAATCGAAAAACTGTATGAAAAATGCATCAATAAAGTTGTAAGACAGGGCGTTTACCTAGCCTTTTGATTTCCCTATCCATCTGACCAGTGATCATCAAAACAAACATCTTGAAATCACACAACAAAGACCAAACTGGATGACCAAAAGTTGCAGGTACGTTTCCTTCAACATAAAAATGACTATACCAAGCCAAACCATAACCAAATAAAGGCACAAAGAACAAGAACCACCAATTGAACAAAACTGCATATATAAAACACAAAATACTCGAAAGTGTCCCAGCAAAATGCCATCTTCTTGTCGCTGGTTTTGAGTGTTGATTCATATAAAACAACCAGAATTCATCCATATTCCTGAAATTCACCATCTTTGTCCAAAACCCAAATTGGAAATTCCTTTAAAACATGAAAAAGAGATGGAAAAACCTTAAGATTCTGAGACTTTTGTTAGGGTTTCAAAAGGGTTGACTTTTTGTTTTGTCAAAAAATAAAAATCATGAAGATGGGTTGGTTAGAGAATCAAGAAATAGGTGTAGTGATTATGGAGTTTGGAGAGTAACTGTTTGGTGTTGATGATGGTCGAATTGCAGCCTCAAGTTTTGCACCTACTTTGTGACTTCCCTTTTGTTGCCTTTTGTCTTACAAATTTTGCATTTCTTTAACACTTTGAGTATTTTTAATGTATTTTTCAAAAGTGGTATATTGTTGAAATTATTTCTAAAATTTTTAAACACCCAAACTACCCTTTTCTCATATAAACTCATAGTGTATTCGTGAGTGGAGGTAATTTGCACACTCCAATTCCCTTTAAAGATGTGAAGATGAGTAAAAGTGATTTAAGGGTATAAATGTTAAGACACGATATTATTAGTGGACTAATAGGCCCAAGCCCGGTTTGTGGGTTTAGGGTGTCTAGGGTTTTACCTGGTCATTAATAAGATTATACCTACGGGGAATTATGTAGTCTAACATGGTATCAGAGAAGGTTTGATCCTCAGACCTAGGTGGCTAAGTTGAGCCGCCTCCCTAAAGCCGCCCCAAAAAGTAGTGCCGTCACTTTCAATAACTCCATCACTTCCCTTATGTTGCAAATTCATCTCTTCGACTTAATGGATTACACCTTGGCCGTCATTTTTGACTAATCATATAATAGATCTGAACGTTGACTTTGAAGACTTTGAAGATTTTGAAGATTTGTATGCTTGCTACAAGAAGAAGATTTGTTTCATTGTTAAANTTATAGTTATTTTTATTTTTGTTTGTTAGTCGATTGTTCGTACGGCTTTGTTACTAGTCGACTAAAGTTGACCGTTGGTACCAATCCCTAAAGTCGACCGTTGGTACGGTGTTGTTACCGGTCGACTTAGCCGACCGTTGGTACCAGTCGACTAAAGTCGATCGTTGGTACGGTTTTGTTACGAGTCGACTAAAGTTATGTTTTTATTACGTTAATGTTTTGTTTTTCTTTTCTTTTCTAGTTTGCTACTCCAGTCCGAGCTTTCGCGATTTCGCCGCTCGGACTGCGGGGGAGTATTAGTGGACTAATAGGCCCAAGCCCGGTTTGTGGGTTTAGGATGTCTAGGGTTTCACCATTATAAATAATGGTCATTAATAAGATTATACCTACGGGGAATTATGTAGTTTAACATATATCTCATTCGCTAGATATCGTAAACCACTAACAAACATGAAAGTCACTCACTTCACATGCATACTTCCAGAAATTTAATTTTAATCAATTTATGAAGCATAAATTCCAAGTGTTTATTTAAAAAATAAATAAATAAATAAATAAATAAAATAAACAAAGAAAGTGGTTAGTCCTCACGCTGCAATGCAAGTAATGGTTGATGTTGGTTACCCTAGTGCAGAAAGAATCACAACTTCTAAGAAAAGTCAATTTTCAACAAGATGAGGTTTTTCATTCTTTAAAACTCTGAGGTGTCTTGATAACAGAACAAAGAGTTTTGATCGGTCAAACAATATGGTAACAAAATAATGTTCACGGGGCGTTTCGATACGGTTAAAAATTTTAACTATCCATCACGAGGACAGGTAGTTCATTTTACTATCTGAAACCGAACTGTATTAGCCGGGTAACTGGACGTGCAACGGATACCTGCGGTTAGATTCATGATCAACCATTTTAAACTATTAATCGAATTGAACCGATAAAGTATAGCATAGTCTAGAACGTCATTGCACCAATATTGACTATGGTTCATTCCTCCTTTGAATCGACTCGACGGTTTCTCGGAATTTTTGAACACCTCTAGGAGTTGATATATACAATAGTCAGAGGTACCAATATTTTATATAATAAGAGAATGGTCAAATCGAGCGATTCAATTAACCAATGAGAGGGCTCGATTTTGCAATTGAGCCTTCTCATTGGTCAATTGAGTTTTTAAATAAGAAAAAACTCGGGACATGTTTGGAGTTTTTCAAAAAGTTCTCCAAACATAGATGTGTCGAAAACGCAAAAAANTAAAAAAAAAAAACACGGGAAATGTTTGGAGTTTTTCAAAAAGTTCACCAAACATAGATGTGTCGAAAACGCAAAAAAAGAAGAAAAAAAAAAAAAAAAAGTTAAGAGGAACTGGGTGTGATTTTAAAACTTTGGTGTCGTAAAAGTGTTAACCATAAATTCGTCCCATCAGAAACGTGTTTCCAAATATAAGAAGCATATTTTAGAATGTTTTAAAAACGATAGTTATCTTCGTTGACATTTTTTTATATTTTAATTACGTTATCTATTGGGATACGAATACGAAACCCTAATTCTGAACCTATATATACTCGCCCAACGAAGGCGTTCATCATTCATTAGCCTTCTAACCTTTGTATCTTTGTTTTCTTATCACAGGCAAAACCATGATGATTACCGCACTTTCAGATATCGATGGCACGAATGGTACGTGCATCATCAAGGTAAAAGTCGTTTATATATGGAATCAGTATTACGGCGTTACTCAGCAATCTAAAGTTGCTGGTATGATATGATTCTGATGGACGAACAGGTCTAATTATTTGATTATAACCAAATCCTATGTTTGAAAGCATAGGCATGCTATAAATTTTTATCTTGATAATATGTTTTACATAACAGAGTACCAAGATTCATGCAACCATTGGTAATTTAGTAGTTTCTGATTTCAATAACCTCATTCACCAAGATGTGAATGATTATCACTTTATATCAAACTTCAATGTTAAAAATAATACAGACATGCTTAAACTAACTTCTCATGCATGCAAAATCCATTTTCTCAAAAAAAACTAATGTACGGTGATGTTCTGATTTTGCTGATATACAAGAGCCTTTGAACTTTCTGTCTTTTGAAAGTTTTTTAGAACACAAGATTGATCCTAAGTGTTCCTTTGGTAAGTTTTTTAGACACAACTCATACATTATTAGATAATTATGTGCACATCTATTATATAGTATTTTATATGATCTATCTTTTTTATATGTTATTGGTCAATTAGTCGAAAATAACAACATCACGGTTATAGATTCAGATGCTAAACATAAACATTTTTAGAGTTCAAGCTACCAGATATGAGGTGGTTTACAATGAACATCGATTTCTTTTTAATATTGTTAATGTTATTAATTTTATGTCTATTTGTTTAACGGTGCAAGAATTAAATGCTTACTTTGAATGACCTTGGTTTTATTATTAATGTTATATCTTTTTGTTCAGTGGTGTAAGAATCCAATGCACACTTTGGAATGACCTAGTTGTTAAACTTCACAACTTTATCATGACGAATGTCACATCAAAGATCTTATAATCCTGCTTATCATTATAGCAAAACAAAGCATGTGGAACTGTAAGTAATTTAATTTTTAATGTTTGTTTATCGAGATATAAGCAAGTGAACTAAAATTTTTAATTACATACAGGCGTGACAAAAGTTTCGAATTGTTTTGCTGGCACGAGAATGGTTATCAATGATGAAGTAAACCCACATATTAAAGAATTCAAAAAGAAGTAAACTTATGCATAAATTAAATTATTTGTATGATTTAATCTGTTTTAAAAAACAGTCGCATTAAAAGTTTTTGTTTTAAAAACAAATTGCTAAGTTTTGATATCGTTACTTATGGGGATACAAAGGTACTTTTATCTACAGACACAGTTGTAAAATCAACTAGTAGAGTTTTATTTGCAGTTTCCATTTAAAAATATTGGGGAAGTTTATGATATTCATCAGATAATTACAATTGATTTTTTCTGATTGTTTACTATACACGTTTTATTAAAAGAATTTCTTAAGAATAATATTTTTTTTTTGTCCAGCCAAATGGATGTGTTGTTGTTGGAAAATTTTTGAAGATTGTAAATGACCAAGAATGGTATTATAGGGCATGTACTATTTGTAAGAGTATTGTCAAAACATTTGCAAATACAGAAAATGGAAGGAATTATTGTGAGGGTTGTGCTACACAGACCAAAACGTATCCAAGTTTTATATATAATTATCAGATTTGTTGCAAAAAAATCTTTTGCTTTTTAACACATTCGTATATGTAACAATCTAACTATTATTATTTTTTTAATTTATTAAACTAAAATGTAATTACTTAACAAAGAAATATACAAACATTATTGCAATGACTATCATTGAAAATAAAACTATTACCTTTACAACTTTCAATGCTAATTAGGACTTTCCATTAAGTTGTCAAATCATTTATATATTTTTTATTTATAAAACTGAAAATATATCACATCTACAAACCTGTATATTTAGGTCCAACAAAAAAAAAATAATAATAAAAAAATATTTTGAAGGTGGGTTCTTACCTTCCTTATTATTTTGAATGCTTAAAAACTTAAATGATTACAACATTCTATTGATATACTTAAAAAATAATACAGTATAAAGTTTTGTTAGTAGAATCAGTCTTATACACTTGTTAACTGAATATTATAATAGCATTTGGTACTCTATTTATTGTAACTATCGAGTAATTGGATTTTATGGAGTAAGCAAAATCATCAAAAACATTAAGCTAAATAACAACTTGAATCTAAATCAATTTCATATCTCATCAAACAAGAACTGACATGAAATTAAGTTAAGAGTTGTTTAAAAAAACTCAATGTTTTTGAAAAATTGGCTTAATTTAGGGTTGCTCAAAAATAAACAAATATGTATATGCAACTTAGATTGGTGAAGAAGGTCAAGGGTACTATCAAGGTAAGTGATTTGTCTTAAGAAAAATCGGTAAAGGCGACGGGGGAGAAGTTTTGTCCACGAGGTTACATAGATAAGCTTTGAAGAAGATTTTCAAAACTTGAAGCAACGAACTAATTTAATTTAGGAGTATGTAAGGAAATTCACTGCGCTATAACGTTTTGCAAAACATCAAGTATCTATCGAGGAAAGAAGGATCAGTCGTTCTCTATCAGGTCTTCATCAAAATTCAAAATAGTTTGTGAGAATTGCAACACCAAGAAGTTCCGTATGAATAGTGTCTCCATATTTTGAGGGCGAATAACACATCACCTTGCTCTAGATCGTGGGTGGTGTAATTCTTCTCATGAATCTTTAGCTTCCGGGATGCGTATGCAATCACCTTATCCCTTTGCATCAGTACGAATCCAAAGCCCTGTTTTGACGCGTCTCAATAAACTACAAAGTCGTCTAGTCCATCGAGGAGTGTCAGAATTAAGGCATTGCACAATTTATCTTTCAATGTCTAAAAAGCTTCTTCTTGTTCCTTGCCCCAATCGAACTTCTTGTCCTTTTGAATTAGCGAGGTGAGAGGTTTGGCAATCTTAGAAAAGTTCGCGATGGAATCGCCGGTAATAACATGCCAATCCTAAGTATGAGCGGATTTCTGTCAGTGATTTAGGGGCTTTCAATTCTTTGCCGCCTCAATCTTACCGGGGGCCACATGAATGCCATTGCTGTTAATTACATGCCCGAGGAAATGTACTTTTTGCAGCCAAAATTCACACTTCGAAAACTTGACGTACAACTTCTCCTTCGCGAGCAACTCTAAAATTAACTTCAAATGTGTTACACCCCGTGCCCACCTTGACCAAGAATTAAAACTTTTTAAGCGGAAACGACTTGACCTTGACGACCATTTCAATCCTCCTTTGACCATTGACAAAAATTCGTTTATACTTAGACTTTGAAACCATTTTTAAATGGTACTTGAATTCATTACCTTCAAAATGATAGATGGCACAACCCGTGACAACTTACGGATTAAAAGTTACACGATTTTTAAACAGACACTAATACCCCAAGTATTAGTCTAAATTATCCGTTTTTCCTAAAATTTGAAACAGACACTAATACCCCAGGTATTAGTCTAAATTATCCCTTTTTCCTGTCTAAAATACACCCTTTTCTGCACACATGCACGTTTTGACCCATTTTCCGGAAAATGACTTATACCACTTCGACAAAACATAAAACCTTCCAGATTTCATAAACACTTCATTGAATTCATTTCCATACAAAACCATTAGCCATTTGACCTTCAGGAGCATGCTTTACAAAACGACGGGTTTTGTGCCAAAACCCGTTTTAACTCATTTCATGACATAAGACACATATGACTTCCACAACACCTCAAACTTAACCAAAATCATTAACTTAACATAATAAATCTGTTTCATAAGTACTTGACCCGTTTACTACCCAAAATGGGTATAACTACGCTTATTCCAAACACCCCTTTCCTTAACTATAAACATTTGAAACACACTTTGGCACACTATTAGACCACCAAAGCATTACAATGACTTTGACATACACTTTACAAATCGTAGAAAGACTCTCGGGGGTACAACTTTGACTTGAGCTCGGTATTCTACCTAGCTCTACTATCTTACCCAAAGTCCTTCTACATTCGCGTATCCAAACTTAATCCTTATCCAAGCCATCCATAAAAGCATACCAACCTACAAAAAGGTTAGACAACTAAACCATAAGCTTTCGCTCAGTAAGTAACTAGATTAATATATGGTCAATACGTTAATCCACATATATGCAATACAAATACTTAAACCACTATCACATATGGTCATAAACACATCAAGCACATAAACATCACAACATACCTTAGCCATCCAAATACTCATAATCTATCACTTGAGTTGGCTAACTAGGTAAACCACCGATCAAGGCCACACTTACTAATTCCAAGCTATCAATCAAAGCATCCATACTCATATTCACATAATATGCAAATAACCATATCAAACACATATCAATCAAGTTACTTACCTTAGCTTCCAAAGCTAAGTCACAATTCAATAACACCATCATCATCAACATATCATCATCATCCTTCATCATTTACCAAAACTCGAGATTATCTTTTCTAGGACTTAACCATTAACAAGGAACTCTTCTCCTTAATTTCTTCATCATCCAAGCTCTATTTCCCTCTCTTCTTCTCTCTAAAAACCGTACCTTATGGAACACCCAAGAAAAATGATGGAAAATACTAGAATTACTTGGATATAGTACTAGCTATCTTGCATCTTTGGCCTACTGACATTATTAGTCCCTTAAGTCTTATTCCTTCTATTTTGGCCACAATACATACAAGTAACACTTTAATACCAGGCAACATCAGCCCCTTAGGTTATGCATCATAACTTCCAAAATTATATAATACATTCGTTGACCATCACTTTGACTATCGGGTCTGACCACTACACAATATTCGTCGACTAACCAATTACGTAAGTCATAGTCAGTTTCATCTAGGGTGGGGCCTATTTGTATCTAGGATACGGGTCTAACAAAATGAACTTCATGTTCTTCCTTAGACTTCGAATAGATTAAGATGTCGTTAATAAACTCAATGACTAACTTATCCAGATATGGCTTGCACACGCGGTTCATCAGGTCCATGAAGACCGCGTGCGCATTAGTCAATCCGAAAGGCGTAACCGTAAGCTCGAAATGCTCATATCGAGTCTTAAATGCGGTTTTTGGGGTGTCGGCTTCGTGTACTCTTGANTTAGTAAGTAACTAGATTAATATATGGTCAATACGTTAATCCACATATATGCAATACAAATACTTAAACCACTATCACATATGGTCATAAACACATCAAGCACATAAACATCACAACATACCTTAGCCATCCAAATACTCATAATCTATCACTTGAGTTGGCTAACTAGGTAAACCACCTATCAAGGCCACACTCACTAATTCCAAGCTATCAATCAAAGCATCCATACTCATATTCACATAATATGCAAATAACCATATCAAACACATATCAATCAAGTTACTTACCTTAGCTTCCAAAGCTAAGTCACAATTCAATAACACCATCATCATCAACATATCATCATCATCATCATCATCCTTCATCATTTACCAAAACTCGAGATTATCTTTTCTAGGACTTAACCATTAACAAGGAACTCTTCTCCTTAATTTCTTCATCATCCAAGCTCTATTTCCCTCTCTCTAAAAACCGTACCTTATGGAACACCCAAGAAAAATGATGGAAAATACTAGAATTCCCTGGATATAGTACTAGCTATCTTGCATCTTTGGCCTACTGACATTATTAGTCCCTTAAGTCTTATTCCTTCTATTTTGGCCACAATACATACAAGTAACACTTTAATACTAGGCAACATCAGCCCCTTAGGTTATGCATCATAACTTCCAAAATTATATAATACATTCGTTGACCATCACTTTGACTATCGGGTCTGACCACTACACAATATTCGTCGACTAACCAATTACGTAAGTCATAGTCAGTTTCATCTAGGGTGGGGCCTATGTGTATCTAGGATACGGGTCTAACAAAATGAACTTCATGTTCTTCCTTAGACTTCGAATAGATTAAGATGTCGTTAATAAACTCAATGACTAACTTATCCAGATATGGCTTGCACACGCGGTTCATCAGGTCCATGAAGACCGCGTGCGCATTAGTCAATCTGAAAGGCGTAACCGTAAGCTCGAAATGCTCATATCGAGTCTTAAATGCGGTTTTTGAGGTGTCGGCTTCGTGTACTCTTAACTAATGGTAACTGGAGCGAAGATCTAACTTGGAGAAATAATGTGAACCTTGTAGTTGATCAAACAAGTCATCAATTCTTAGGAGGGGATAGTGGTTCTTGATGGTCAGTTTGCTCAACTCCAGGTAGTCTATGCACATTCGAAACAAACTATCTTTCTTCTTGACGAATAAGACGGGTTCTCCCCATGGTGAATAGCTAGGTCGAATGAAAACTTTGTCTTGGAGCTCTTGGAGTTGGTTTGACAACTCCTGCATTTCAGAAGGTTCCAAATGGTATGGTGATTTCGCAATCGGCGTCGCTCCGAGAGTTAAGTCTATGCGAAATTCAACTTGTCAAGGAGGGGGTAATCCTAATATGTCTTTAGGGAATACTTCAGGGGAGTCTCGAACAATTGAGATATCTTCGGGTTTCTGCTCGTCTGTTTTCACACTCGTAAGGTGCTTTAATTTTCCTTCAAGTCGCTCTCCATGAACCTTGAGTATCTCGCCGTTAGGTAAGGTAATTCAGACTCTCTTCTCCTTGCAAACTATTTCAGCCTCAAGCTTTGATAACTAGTCCATTCCGAAAGCTTCCATGTCCGAAAGGTATTAAGTCGATGGCAAAAGAATAACCCTCTAATACTAAATTGCACCCATAAACAATCTTATTGGTTTCTATCCTTTGACCACTTGTTATTTCAATATCATAACTAGGGTTTAGAATACTAGGTTTCATATTTATCACAGTGGTAAATTCAGTAGAAATGAACACTAAAATCAGCACCAGTATCATATAGTACGATAGCATAATGATGGTTTAAAGAAAAGGTATCCGTCACTATGTTAGGATCTTGGCGAGCTTCATTAGCACCCATGATGAAGGATCTTCCGCATGCTTGGTTGTCATTTTCCCCTGATTTTGGTTCCTTCAATCGCCAATGCTGGGTTCGGGCGATTTCCTCCTTGGCCCGGAGCTCTGTTCAGTCTAGGGCAGGCTCTCCTAAGACTTGAAGCAGGTCAACCTTGGTCTATCATTCACAGCTCCGCACGTACAGTACTTGGTGAAGTGACCCACCTGCTTGAATCTTCCGCACGTCGGACAATTACCCGAGTGGTGGAAACGGCACTTGGCACATCTTAGGTGTTGACCAACATACTGATTTGGCCCCTGGGCTGCTATAGCATAGTTCCTTGCAACTCTCTGTCTTTTTTCCTGGTTACTTCTACCTTGGTTCCTTGACTGATCTTCCGACCTTCTTTTAACACCAACATTATATATTGTTAAACTTCAAACTAGTCGAAAATACCATAGTCACCCCCTCTATACGATTCTACATATTATGTTGATCTTCTGAGTCTAGATACATCAACATTTGCAGATTAAGGGAGGTGCAGGAATGAGGAATTGCTTATTAAATTACAATTGATTAGATGCGTATAACTGTTTTTTGATATACGTTGTTTTGAATAAGCACTTTCAAGTTGAAGATTATCATTATTAATGAAGTACAAGTCTTTTGATTCTAAACATTGGCGTCTATATTTTGGTTCTAACGATTTGATCATTTTCTGCATATGATATATTTGTATAGGAGGACGGAAAGCAATTGATATGCATTTCTATCATAGATTCTTTTATATTTTAGTTCCACATTTTTTTGAACATTGAAAAAGTTTGTGTAACTTATGTTATAGGGTTAATTCTACATATAGGTAACGAACTTTAAAAAATTTTCAATGTTAGATAATTTACTCTCGAAAATACCAAGTTAGGTAATGAAACTTATTGCAACCTTTAATGTTAGGTAATATGACCTTTTTGGGTGTCATGTCAGCTTGTTAGGCCCACTTGTGTCCAGTTATAATTAAAATAGTTAATTACTTAAATGGGTATTTTGGTCTTTTCAAGTGTGTATCTCTTTTAACCGGCCACCACCACCACGTTCGCGTATTACGCCAGGGGGTTGGTACAAGTATTAATTTGTTGCACTGCGCTAAGGTGATGATATTTCGAAAACCTATACTTTGGAGTGACTGGGGCATATAAGTTGTTAGATCGATGGGTGGTGAAGTGAAGGGTTGATGGGATGATCACACCGCTCTATATAAATATGCACAAGTCTAAGGATTTGCCAGTTAAATAATTATTCCTCGAGTAGTACCAGTGTTGAGAGAATATGCCTGTATGAGAGCAACTAGCAATAGCTGTAAATATACTTCCAATATTCCAGTTGGGAGTTGTATTGGTCAATGACCTCATATTTTAATTTTTAACAGATCAGTTGGGGGTCATGCCTCAAATATTCAACATCTTGTCAGCTTACAAAGAGTGTTCAATCGTTACTATGTCTCCTGATGCGTTTGTTGGTAACGGGTTCTGTTATTTATCACACGGGACAATTGACGTCGCAGTCATCTAAGAGGGATTTGTAAGCGAAGAGTGGATCAGAAAAGATTCATGTGTGACAAAGACGGCAACTACACCAATTCACAACCAACGTTGTATTTAGAGAATTCTCATATTATAAAACATGCTTTATTTTAATTTATTATTATGTATTATTTTCCGTTTTGATTGTCAAATTTATTATTTCATGTTTCTTTATGAAAATTTTTCTACGCGTTCTATTCTTATATTAATATTAATTTACAATGTATACAAATTCTTAAAGCTAGCCAGCCCATCGGAGGGGCTAAAATCTAGTATATATATATATATATTATGATATATATAATATATATATATATATATATTTATAATATATATATTATAATAGGTATATTATATATATATAATTATTATAATATATATTAAATATAAAGTCCAAGGCTCTCTCATCATTCCCGCTGATTCCAGAAAATGAGCAACACTCCAAAGAAACAATCACATTGATTTAGATCAAGAATTATGTTTAACCAAAAAAAATTGATCCTCTATTTTCCAAGATTTGGACATTCAAAGTTAGGAACATTAGCCAAACAAATTATATTAGGAAGGCACTATAGAAATATATGCAATAG
>LBNU01008039.1:27148-42327 GCA_014162995.1 Artemisia annua
TCCGGCCACCCACCGCCACCAACACAATTGAATTTTATTCACACGGATTGTAGAATGAACATTTGTATACTAAAATGATGCAAAAAAATAAAACGAAGAATTCTGGTTTGGTCAACAAGTGCAGCAATATAAAATATATATAATATATACTCTAACCCTCCTCTATATAATACAAGTTTGCCCCTATTTTTTCTCCTCAAAAAATCTTAAATCAATTGAGCCATGTGGGAAACCCTTGATTTTTAGCAACGATTTATCTCTACACAAGAATGGGCCGAATTAACTAAAGGCATCTCATTCAATATCCTAGCGCAATGCAACACTAAAAAATTCACACACACACAGAATCCCCTCAAAAATTCGACCACAAACCAAAACCGCTAAAAAAATTCAAAACAATGGTTTTTAACATTTATCCCTTTTCTTCTTTTGTTTATCCATTATCATTTTTGTTACATATAAAACATATGCTGGCTATGAAGAACACACAATCATGTTCGTTGATTGATATATTGGAACCCTACCGTGTGTGATTATGAGATCTATATGTTGTCTCAAACCATTTGGTATAGTATCCCTAAATAATTAAGTTTCCATGTTCATCAACTAAAAATGTAGTGTATGAAATCAGTTTGTTGTTTCGTTATTATTTTAGTTCATACAGGATAGTATTGATTGCTCCTCTAACATTTGGTATGGTTCCAATATATCCTTTTGATGTTTCATCCCATATATGCCAATCTTATTTTTTATGTTAGTTTTGCCTGTTATATTATCTAGATGTTCTCTCCTAAATAAAAGGTTACATCCCATGACCTTTTTATGTCATAACTTGATACCCTCCACTGTCCTGCTACTGTGCCAGAATACTCTTTACTCCTTGGTAATTGAAAGTTTGAAACCCATTTGCCCTTCGGACTTATTTTATTAGAACTCTTGTTTACCAGCAAACACAAGTTGATAAAAAATGATAGAAACAACTGGAAGATAGACAGAAGCATGGATCTTTAAACCAACAATATGTTGACATCTGAACTCCAACAATTAATATTGCAACAGTTTGGAGGGGAAGTCAAGCAACCTCCTTTGCCCTTCTTTCCACGACACCTTCATCATCATCAAAACCACTAGGACACCATCATCATCATCAAAACCACCAGGACACCATCAAAACCACAGATCTGGATATCCACAATTATCATCAACCCACCACGACACCATCATCATCACAACCTCCACGCCGCCACAGATCTGGATTTGAGTGTTGGATTTGTTGGATTTGAGTGTGATTATTATGAAGGATTGAAGGTTTTTTTGGTGGTTATAAATCGGGGATTGGTGATTATTATGAAGGATTTGAGTGTTGGATTTGAGTGTTTGTTTCTAGATGCAATACATAGAAAGGACAAATATACCCTTCAACTTACCGGTTTAGCAGGTCACCAGTTGCAAAAATACCCAATATTACCTAACATTGAACAAACATTAAAGTTTCGTTACCTAACATAGTATTTTTGAGAGTAAATTACCTAACATTGGAAATTTTGGAAAGTTCGTTACCTAACAGTAGAATTAACCCTATGTTATATATACAGTTTTGTAAAGTTTATTGTATGATTTGTTTGTATGTAAATTTAGGGCAAATTGCATAAAAAGGTATCCATCTTAGGTCAAATTTCAATTAAAAGTACTACTTTTTTTTTCTTCAATTTAAGGTACTCGACTTTTTTTTTTTGCCGATTTAGGTTATTTAGTAAATTACATGTTTGGTCCCTGAGTTTGTATAGGCATTTCATGTTTGGTCCATTTTCGTCCGTTTTCATATGTTTGCATACGTTTTCGTCCGTTTTTATACGTTTTCGTCCGTTTTAACACGTTTTTGTTCGTTTTTACACGTTTTCGTCCGTTTTTGCACGTTTTCATCCGTTTTTGCACCTTTCGTCCATTTTTACACATTTCCGTTTGTTTTTGCACGTTTCCATATGTTTTTACATGTTTTGGTCTGTTTTTACATGTTTCCGCCCGTTTTTACACGTTTTCGTCCGTTTTTGCACGTTTTCGGCCAAAAAAAAATAGTTTGGTACCTTAAATTGAAAAAAAGAGAGCAGTACCTTTAATTGAAATTGGACCTAAGATGAGTACCTTTTTATGCAATTTGCTCGTACATTTATAGTTTATTATAAAGTTTTTGTAAATTTTGGAATAAAGTTTGTGTAAATTTTATTATAAAGTTTTGTAAATTTGGTAATGTTGTTTTAATTTGTTGCTAAATTTATTATATAAATTGGAAGTAAGTTTGTTAAGCATCCGAATTAGCGGAGACAACTTAAGAAAAAGTATACTTCTTTCGATACAAGAAAAACACAAAAATAAACGAAACCTATTACAACAAATATCTGACCAAAATCAGTTCCACCACAACGCGCAACAGTACAATCACTCGCTATTTACATGACACGTATTTTAATAAGTTACTTAAGTCGATTAAACCACTGTCATAATTCCGTTGATAGAGTGAATCCACGTATTCCGAAACCATGTAAGGGCACTGGCAACCCATTCGGTATGGGGTCTCGGCAATTGATGCCGTTCGGCATGGTGGAAAACCACCTTCTCCGCATGGAAGATTCGGCAAGCATTTCGGCAATTGATACCGATTCGGCATGGCAAACTTGTTTCAAAAATTGGAACGTTGGCATTTATTGTTTTAGGTGAGGTATGGTGAGGTATGGTTGCCACTAAAAAATGAAGGAGAGATATGGTGAATTATGAAATGTGTTGGCCACATTTGATTGATTAAAATTGCATCAAGGTGAATCATAGTGTGGCATGATTGCCATCCCCTGACATGCTAAAATATAACTTTGTACTCAAACTAGAAAAGCTCCTAGTTTTTTGGCTTCGAGATTCCAAATTTTGTTGAGCTATAGGAACCATCCACCTGCTCCTTTGAACCGTCCCCACATTTACTCACCTCTGTCACCATCTATACATATATACAAACCAAGTTCTCTCTATACCCACATAATACATACATCCATTTTATCTGTATAACTTAAGCTGAAAACCCTTCACGACTTGAGTAATAATGAAAGCTGTGACGGGGTCTTCTTCTTCTCCATTCTTTAAACTTGTTTCGTATAGAGATAATAAAATGGGGATGTTGAAATTGCCTCTTCATCATTCTTGTAATAACCACAAGATCAAATACTATGATTTCAAGCTCTCTGCTTCGGTTTCGTCAACAAGTAGATGTGTTTTATCTTCATCTTCTCACTCACAGGTTCTTCTCAATGTCTTTGAAACATGTTGACCCTTTTCCTGTTTGATTGTATTTATCTTAGGCTTTGAACTTAATTTTATACATGTGTTATAATTTTAATACAAGTAATGTACACTAGCGATAAAATAGTTGTGAAACGTTAGATGTGGGGACGAAATTTATAGTTTTTAGCATGTTATGCAAACTTTAATCAAATTGATAATATTATGTGTGACATTCATTGGTGTTAAAAGTATCTCTGTTTTCTGGAAAAAAACAGGTGGATGTTGAGAACCAGGAATTCCTGATTGACGAAACTCCAGACGGATACAAAAGTAAGCTACATCTTGCTTCTAGCCATTTATATTTCAAAAAATTGAAGTGATTCTTTTTTGGTTTATAGTTATGATTTTGGTCTTATTGTGCCATGGTTTATAAACATGTTCCTGTTGAATCAGCGGCACAAACGGTTCGGGTAAGGTTCCAGTTACAGAGTGAATGCTCGTTCGGACAGCATTTTTTAATTGTAGGGGATGATCCAGTGTTGGGTTTATGGAATCCAAACAGTGCCATTCCATTAACATGGACAGATGGTCATGTATGGACAATAGATCTTGTAAGTTCAATGCACCTTCTCGTCATTTATGAACCCATTTACTAATTAACCGAGTTACTTTTTTTTTTTAAAGGCTCTAAGAAGAACGGTTTGTTAAATGTAGCAATGCAACCTACAAAATCATTATTTCAACTTATTATATTATTGTGGTATCAGTATGGGCTATGTAATCATATCAAATGACTGTTTGTGTCGAAATTTAATAAGAAAATGGGCAAAATAGGTGATTAGGGTCAACCATTCCTAAACCCATTTTAACCGGTTAACTAATTTCAGAATCTACCGAACTGCATCGAGAATAGATATCCTGATAATGTCAAAAACTTGCTGTTTTTCTGAAACTAGGACATACCAATAGGGAAATGCATAAAATTCAAGTTCGTAATGCAAGAAAGCGACGGAGTGTTCTTATGGCAACCAGGTCCTGATCGGATGCTTGAATGTTTTGAAACTGACAAGATGATTACTATCTTCGAAGATTGGGAAAACCCCGATTACAGAAGAATAGTTGAAACTGACTCCACATCATATGAAGAACTCCAAACGGTTGCAGCCAGTGAAGGGATGCAACTAGAACAGTTGGTCAGCACTACTGGCACAGAAGAACCAAAAGGGTATGAATCAAATATTAAGGAAGTCTTTGTATCCGATGAGAGACTACCTGTTTTAGTACCTGGTTTGAGTCAATTGCCGTCAATTGATACACATCAAAAAGGGCTAGTCAACGAACAAGACCCAGTGAATGGAACCGTACTTGAACTCAAATTGAAAGACGAAGAACCAGAACACATGCCGGGAGCAACTATAAACCTCAAATCATCAAATGATAAAACAGAGCACATGAATCAAACCGTTGTTGATCTCAAATTGCAAGGCGAAGAACCAGAACACGTGAGTGGAGCCACTATGGACCTCAAATTTTCAAATGATGAAACAGCGCATGTGAATGTAGCCGAAATGGACCTCAAATTACCGGAGGTAAACGCTTAAATGTGTTTTTTAGTTCTTTTTCGGCTAGTTTCATTAGAGTTAAATAAGAAAATAGATTGAGTTTTCTTATCATCTTTTTTCAATTCCTCTTCTGATATAAATAATTTCATCAAGTTTTTTTCGTCGATTAATCACCAGTAGTTCTTATTTTTATGATTAGCATAAGATGCATATGTGATTGGTTTTAAAACAAGTGTATTTTTCTAACTCTACAATGTTGATGCTTGGCTAAACATGCAAGTCTCAACCACTAAAACTGAACCTTCTTGCATTATTTGCATTTAAAGCAATGAAAGTTTCATGAGACTGCTTTCTTTCGTTAGTTATTTTCAATCAAGACCAGCTATGTAACTAGACGATTGCCCTTCTCCTATGTCTATGGGAAAATTGTGTTGTTACATTAGCTAGTAGTGGCTTGTTAGTTTAAGTGGAGAGGCGTTTCCATCAAGTTATGTATAGCATTTCATTTACCCTTGACAGCAATTCCATAATTCAGATCAAACTCCTGCTGTGATAGTGTTTAACTTATGCAACGAACCTAGTATAATGCTTTGACTGTATCGATTGCTAGTCCAGAAAAATAATTCGACCATTTTATAAACTGTAGTATTTCTATATATTTCTGTACTGAATAAACAAATTTAATCAATATTCAGTTAGATTTAAATGAGGATGCAAATACCTCAAATTTGAATCCACCACCCGTGATATCATCCATACAAGAAAATCAAGATTGTTGTGAGAACGGACATCCGGAAATGCAACAGCTGCCTGAAGACATAGATCTACAAGCCAAACAACCGATGAAGAGTTTGCTTCTTAACGTCATTCAATGGGGATATAATGTTATGCAGAAACTCAACATTTTTGGCATTCAATAGCTGTAGACTTGATTTGAGAGGTCTCCAACACATTATATGTTGCGTGTATATATCGGAATTCCCTGATGACCAAAACCATCTTGTTATGTTAGTAATACATGGTTTGATAATGTTGTTGTTATCCTATAGAACCTTTAATATGCTGTCAAATTATGGTCTTTTAATTTGAACTTTAAGCAGCAACTAATTTATCTTATTGACTTTTATAAAAAGGATTATAACTAAAGAGGTTATTTGCACTAGTAGGTCAAGGTCAGATTTGACCAAAGGTTGAATCTGTTTTAACTACACTTGTTTGCGTATGTGCGTTCTCCTTTAATGGTAGTTTAGCCGCTATTGAAGATTCCATCATCTTCTTTATCACCAAACTTTTTGCCCCTCGGTTTATATGGTTTAACTGTTTAAAATGTTCAGACACAAGAAAGCAATTGACATCTGATGTCTTACATCCCAAATCTCATACCTGAGTCATGCTAATACTGAATTTTAAATGCACTACACTTGATCTTCTGCCCTGAATTTAGTATTGGATTCCTGATATGAAGTGTTTCGGTTGTCATTTGAGCAGCACGGGCTTCTTTGAAATATACCGCACGTGCTGACTTTCAAAAGTTAGTCCGTTGTTAGCCATACAAATGAAAGAACTGTCTCATTTTTTTACTTTGGGTAGAAGCTAAAGATGCTCTATATACTTACACTTTCCTTTTCTCTGTGTAAACATACATGTAAAAACTAGTAACTGATTGTAACAGAATTCTGATACAATCATCCACCATTGATATATATAAAGCGCGCTTCAACAATTCTTCTTCTATACTAATTGTTCCTAATTAGTTGAAATCTGATAACGAATTAAGTGATTCGTATAAGTGCTTATCAATTTCCTAAGAGTCACTTGTTTCACTAAATACAATGCTTGACTTGGATTTCTAAGAAAAAGAATTGCCACTTAATTATGGTGAACTGAAATTGTATATTGATTTATATGGCTTCATTTAATAAAGGATGATATATTCAGTTAATACCGGTGATAATATCACCGTGATATACATAAATTTGCACCCATACAATTTGGCTTCGTTTCAGATTAAGAAACTACGTACGCCTTCAAACACTGAGTTTCTACTTTCTAGGCAAGCTTAATAATAGTTTCATATACATATTTTAATGTAAATTATATTTTAATATTTTTTCAACCAGTTTTTTCTTTTTTTTACCAAAATGAATAGTACTATCCATTAAATAGTTTAATAGTTAAACCACCTCTATTGCACGACTATGATACACAAAGAATATTGCACATTTCTTTGCCGGTTATGCACATTGAGATGCTCTTAAATCCGATCGATCAACAATTACATAGCGATTGTTGTTTACGTGTTAGAATCAAGCATATAACCTTCTATATCTTCCTTCGACAATTAATGAAAAGGTTGGGAGCTCCATCGATTGAGTATCACCATTAGCTAGCTATTAGAATAATTGGGATTATAAGTACCTTTTCGATGACCTTACGTAGGGAACGTGTGATACATACTAAAAGTATTTAACAATAAATCTATTAGACTTGGTAAAACTCCATGATCAAATATTATTAATCATCAAATATATATACATCATACGTCTTGCACAATAAGATAAGTAACTTGGGCTAAGCCTGATAGTAAATAATGAACAATGCATGGGCTATAATATTCTGCTAATACACCCCCGCAGTTTGAGCGGGAGACCTTCGAACATTCAAACTGGAACGAAAATCAAGAAACAAAGCAGCAGGAAGTCCCTTAGTAAAGATGTCAGCATACTGAAAACGAGACGGAACATGAAGCACACGAACTTGTCCTGAAGCAACATAATCACGGACGAAATGAATGTCGATCTCAATGTGTTTCGTACGTTGATGTTGAACAGGATTCGTCGATAAATATACCGCACTGACATTATCACAATACACAATAGCAGCTGTAGACAAAGGATTATGAAGCTCACGCAGCAGATTGCAAATCCAAGCTGTCTCAGCCACCACATTAGCAACACCGCGATATTCGGTCTCAGCACTGGACCGAGACAATGTCACCTGTCTCTTAGCAGACCAGGATAAAAGATTATCACCAAGAAAAACACAATAACCTGAAGTGGAGCGGCGAGTGACCGGGCAACCTGCCCAATCAGCATCCGTGTAAGCAATAAGTTGAGCAGTAGAGGAAACATGCAGCTGAAGACCATGGTCAATGGTACCATGAACATAGCGTAATATACGCTTCAAAGCAGTAAAATGTGGTTAACGAGGGTCATGCATATAAAGACACACCTTCTGAACCGCATATGAGATATCCGGACGTGTGAAGGTAAGATATTGAAGTGCACCAGCTAAGCTGCGGTATAACGTAGGATCAGCAAAATGATCACCATCAGGTCCAAGCTTGGACTCGGATGCTGTGCGGGTAGCAGAAACACCAAGAAAATAATTAAGAGAGCCAAGATCCGTCATTGCAAACTCACCATGAAGAGCAGTGATAACACGCTGTAAAAATGTAGTAGAAGAGGCAGTCAGTATAATATCATCCACATACAGTAACAAGTAGGCCGTGTCAGATCCACGATGAAACACAAAAAGCGATGCATCAGTTTTGCTATGCTAAAAACCAATACGAGTAACAAATCCTGCAAACCACTGAAACCAAGCTCTAGGGGCTTGCTTAAGCCCATACAATGAACGCTGCAAATGACAAAAATAATCTGGATGAACAAAATCTACAAACCCAGGTGGCTGATGCATGTAAACAGTCTCAGATAAGTGACCATGAAGAAAAGCATTCTTCACGTCAAGCTGGTGAATAGGCCAATCACGAGACACTGCAAGACTCAAGACAGTGCGGATAGTAGTTGGTTTGACCACAGGTTTAAAAGTCTCATCACAATCAATCCCTTGCTGTTGACTGCGACCATTTGCAACAAGTCGCGCCTTATACCTACTCAACGAACCATCTGCATGAAACTTATGCCTGAAAAGCCACATAGAACGAACAATATTCACATTAGCTGGACGGGGCACAAGCACCCACGTACCGTTAGTAATTAAAGCATTGTATTCATCTAAGATAGCTTGTTTCCACTGAGGATCACGAAGAGCATGAACATGGGACCTAGGAAGAGGAGAAATGGTAGTGACATGACAATTCATACGCTCGAGAGGCTTAGAAATACCGGCTTTAGCACGTGTGACCATGGGATGAGTGTTGACGGTGTTTGTGAGTATAGTAGGTTGTTGCGTAGCAGGTTGTGGGGAAGTGGGCTCTGGAGTAGCGGGCAGTGGTGTGACACCCCCAAAATTACAACGCAGCGGAATAGCACTTTAGGGTGTCACTTCATAGTTCATACACACAAGTTACATAAAACGACCTCAAAAGAGACGTTTAATAAAATGTCACATTCGATTTCATAAATCAGAGTACAAAGGTCCCAACAATTTCTATTTTAAACTTAAGTTACAATAGTTAAAACATGACTCATATGTATATTATAAAGATAAAAAGTTATCGAATGTGTAGAAAACAAGTCATTCAATATTTGATATCCACGCGACACCGATTGCTCCCAATGCTCAGCTAGCAAAATAATACCTGAGAAAATACATGCTAAAAAGTCAACATAAAGTTGAGTAAATTCATAGAGTTTAATAAGTAATCAGTTGAATACAAGCATTATTCATCAATTGACATGTAACGAATACAAGTCGGGAAAATAAGAGTTCTAACATCAAGCTCATGACACCGAACCTTAACGAAATTTAATAATGCCCATGAAGGTAATCTTTGCCATTTACCTTAGATTCTCAATATTATGTGCCCGTTTGATCTACCGTTATCAAGTGAGCGCTACTCACCGGGACATGTTTGTTAAACCAAATATGCATATTCATAATATTAGCGTTTACTCAGCACGTAATTAACGGTCCATGAAATTAGGGACTTTTAGGGCAAGAAGTACTCGATCTCTATAATTCACGTAATCGGGTCAAACATGCCAAAAACTACTTGTATTCAGTTTATAAAACTAGCATGTATCCCCCTCGCGAGGTTTATAAAACATTTAAATGAGTAAAGGCGAGGCTATGAACTCACCGTGAGCAAAGGAAATAGCAAGGAACAAGAAAGTGAAGAAAATAGCCGCGAAAGTTCTACGATGAACCTAAATAGATATACGCTTGTCTTAGTTTTTGAAAATAAATATTGATGCAATATGGCTATATATTATATAAATTATGATCTTAATTATGCTTGGTACATAATTTCTATATAAATTAACAAGTTCTAATTTGGTATTTAAAAATGGTCTTTAAGTATGACATTCACATTTCTTACAAAAATTCAAGTGTTAAGTCTAAGGTTTCATTTTTATAAAGTGTAAACCCTTTTTATACTTTTTATCTTAAAGCTGATGGAATGTTTATAAACTTGTTCACATTCAAAAATCCGTTACTTGCAAACCGTAAGTCGAAAAATTAAGTTCTTTTTATCCCCGGAAAGGTATTCATCTGTACTAACAAGTTTTATAGGTCCCACTAAGTCAAACATTACCTAACATTAGTAAAATTATTAGTTTACCATTACTACTCAGTTCCGAAAATTTTAACATCACAACAGTCCCACGAAAAATGCGATAGCTAGAGTTCTACAAGACCAATTAATTCCCCGTTTGCGGCCACGTTTAAGTTAAGGTGTTATCTACAACTTTTATGTTTTGAGAAACAGTTGGTTATGTCCAGAAAATATGACTTTTATTGGTTACAAATCTGTTACTCAGAATATGACATGTTTCATGAAAACATTTTTAGTTTAATCATCGGGTGTCGTCACGGGATGCACCACCCGGGAAAATGACCACAAGACATAGACCTATATCTGCATATTTTTAGTTTAAATCGAAAGTTTACTGATTAGTGCAGTTAATTCCGTTTTTACTCCTGAACATAAAACTGTTTTGCATGACAAGTCCTTTAGTGATTTCTTAATGATCTAGCCTATGTACCAAGCCTAACCAAGCCAAATAACTTATATAATATACAAATACATCAAGAAATAATATATATATACAGGAATGAAAATAAAAAAATAAAGTGAAAAGGGAGTGATTGGTTTCCTTACAAAAGTAGAAGAACAAAAAGGATCAAGAACAAGGACACTAAACCTAGATTAACCCAAAAATATTTGCACCTTTTCTTTAAACCATATTAACCCAATATTTAGCCACCAAATACTTTGTAAACTCTTGAAAATCACAGCCACTTGACACCTTGAAAGTCTTTAAAAATACTCTTGTAATCTTCCAAATAGAACACCTTAGAAATGATGAGATTTATATGTTTAGAGTGTAATAAACCAAAAACAAGACTAGAACAACAAAGCCTTCAATCTTTATACAAGAACAAGTGAAATTTTAAGATGAGATGGTGATGAGAGGCTGTTCTTGGTCGTTCATATCAAGAGGGAGAGAAGAAAAATGAGTTTTGATCTTTACTTGCATGTTACAAATGAGATAAGAATGAGTTAGTGGACTTTATGGTAGACACATGCAAGAATAAAGAGACAAGTGTACAAGTATGTAAGAAACTACATCAATGAATCACCAAATTAAGTGGGTGGGTTGTTCATAACAAGAAAAGGGAGAAAATGGTAGTGGTTTGCTATAAAACATTAGCTACGGTGTGTATTTTGATCCCGGTAATTGCAAACGTAAAGTTTTTAAGACGCGTAACGCAAAATTAGGAGGTGTAAAAATACAAAACCTTCAAAAATGTTAAAACTTATTAACACAACCTATTTAAGTATTTTAGATGAGTGGTGAGTTCATCGAAGGGTTTAAACATCGTTAAAACTGAAACCGTAAGTTGAAAACGCGTTTGGTGATACCGGTTCTTGATAAAAGTGACGTAAACTAAAAAAAAATGAGATGACAAGTATAGAACACACTTGTAAACATTAAAATAGGTTAAAGTGCATAAAATATGTAAAATTATCATAGTCTAAGGTTGGTTCACGTTGTTAAAACCATAAAACGTAAAATTTAAATCGCGTAAAACGTAAAAGGTGCAAAGTTTACGTAAAAATTGAAAAAGTGAATTATGACTTTTAAAATAGGATTGTAAGGAACCAATGATGCATAAAAAGTGTAGACTGGACATAGTATAGTTGCGGTTGAATGAATTGAACGTGTCATGATGTACGCAGATAACTTCCAACGAAGTTAATTATTTAAAAAATAGAATAGTTAAAATAATAAAATTAATGACATGAAAATTTTGAAATGTCACAGTACGTACCCCTTAAGAGAGCTCCGTCTAGGAGGTTAACTTGCTTTATCTCCTGATAGTTCACTTGAGAAAAGATAAGGATACTCGTAAGGAATGAAGTCTAGAATAACTAACGACGCGGTTCGATTCTCGTCGTCTAAGGAGAATTTTAAATTATTCTTTCTTGATAAAAATGGTGTTCATAATAGAGATAAAATAGGTTCAAGAATGATTTTTGGTCGTCTTAAAGATTTTTGGGATGGATGCATGTATAAAATCCATGTTGAAACTCGGGTTTATGGTTGTGATTGTAGAAGGTCTATTTTCAATTCTTTAGGAATCATTAGTTGAAACGAAGTTTAAATCAGTCATATCCTTAAGATGTGATTAAAATATGATGTATAAAACATGTAATTTGAAAGATAGGGCATGGTGTCATTATAAATATTAGTTATGGATTTTACAAAAGAGGGTGGTTAGAACCGACTCTTTAACTTAAGAAAGTCATTTTAGTAATTTAAACACTTGTAAAATATTTGTAAAATTTTCATAAAGATGCATAAAATTTTTATAGAAGCCCATGGAGGTGCTTAATGCATTTTGTGCTCGGGATTTTGACAAAGTAACAAGATAGCAACGAAGATAGAATAAGTGATAGAAATCACCTAATGTGTAAGCAATGGTATGAGGGAACGAATTGAATGTCGTGAGGGTCCTTAAAGTAACGGATAGAATAAAAGTGTTGGCAATAAGACAATAGGAGACAAGGAATTTATCAAGTCGTCAATTCATGGAAGCGGATAATAGTACATTACTATTAGCTTATCAAGCTCGCGGCGGTCGATACAAAATTGGAAAAATCCACATAACAAATTACGAGTCGAGAGGAGTTCATAGCTCAAAGAATGATTCGTACGCACGCTATGGAGGATACACATAAGCCCACTCATTCATAACTCGTCACTTACATAAAGAGGCGTCCCAATCCATGTACGCGAAGATTTATGGATTTATGGTTCGGCGATTTATAATTTCCTTATTCAAATGAAGAAGCGTCCTAATTCATTTCAATAAGACGATTATAAATCATCCTACTTAAGTATGTCCGTCACAAGACAAAATACACAACAAGATCAAGTGCTACAATAAATAAAAGGATGCCTAATTAACATCAAAATCATAAGAAGAAGTAACGAGAATAATATGATGACATTAGTCAATTGCATTCCCAAAGGTAAGTGCCAAAGGATGGCATGATCCGAAATGAAGTTAAGGTCGTACTCCCATCAATTGGAAGATTTCCAAAAGAATGGATAATGTAAACAACATACGTGATTCAAAGGTATAAGAAGAATGTTCACACTCAGAGTTGAATAATAAAATAACTAGTGGAATTGACAAAGTACACCGAATATCAATATCATCAAAACGAAATAAAGTAAAGTAGCGAAAATGTTTCAGAGATCATCGCATCGTTCATAAAAGGTTAAAGTAAACGAACTCATTAATACATATCATAGTAGTACATACATGTGTAAGAATTTGAGAAGAGAGTAACACATATATGTACGGGTATCCTTATACAATACTAGTATCGACGTTCGAGGGAGAAGATAAGAAAACATGAAGTACGCGATAATCAGAGTGGTCAGCGTATAAATAACCGACCGATATAAGGCAAATAATATGACATCATAAGATAGGCGTGAGAGACTGAAATCATGACTAGGGGATATACTCTTTGTTCATCTAATAGAAGTATGGATGCAAAATAGAGCATATAAGTTACCTGGGAGCAAGCGCGCGCGGATATCGAACAATGGTGAAAGACTTATAATTTTTCGAAAATAAGTTATAGTTTAGGTTTTGAAAACGACCTAATTCTCTATAACTAATGCTCTGATACCATTCTGTGACACCCCCAAAATTACAATGCAGCGGAATACCAATTTGGGTGTCACTTCATAGTTCATACACACAAGTTACATAAAACGACCTCAAAAGAGACGTTTAATAAAATGTCACAAGTGGTGAAGTGGGTTGTGTAGTAGTGGGTTGTGGTGAAGTGAGCTGTTGCATATGGATAGGCGAGGTAGGGTCAGGCTGGTAGCTATTGGGCTCACGGTGAAGCGAGATGGCCGGCTCTGGTGTAGCATGAGGAAGTGGGCCTGGTGGATCTAGCATGGTGGTAGTCGGTTAGCGGGTAACGGGTGGAATGGGTAATGGTATTGTGGATAAAAAGTCATAAGTTGTAGGCGTGTACTCGTGTAATGAGGCGAAGGGGAAAGTGTCCTCTTCAAATCTAACGTGCCATGATAATATGACTTTGTTTGAGGATACATCAAGGCACCTATAACCACGATGATTGGCGGGATAACCGAGAAACACACACGAAGTGGATCGTGGTTGAAGTTTATGATCAGCATAGATATAGGGATAACAAAGGCAGCCGAATACACGCAAATTGTCGTAAGAGGGCAGTTTATGGTAAAGCTTAGTATAGTGTAACACCCCCATTTTTCACTGTTCGCAGCGGATTTAGTGTTGGGGAATTACTTCATGGAAACAAAGACAAGATATAGAAAACGACTCGAAAAGAGACGTTTTTGAAAAAGATGTTATCATTCATTTATTCATCAGAGTTTTTACAGTAAAAGATGTACTTTTACCAAAAGAGAGGTCCCTAAGATACGTTTTAAGACACAAAACTGATGAATGATAACTATTCTGGATGTCCTCATGTCCAGTACTTCTCCGTGCCAGGGTTCCTATAGTGCCTAATTACCTAGGATAACATGCTTAAAAGTCAACACATATGTTGAGTGAGAGTCATAGGTTTAAGTATTTAGGGTATGAATACAAGTTCAACAGGGTTCAGCTTAAACCCTACGTAAGGAAAGGTTTTAGTGATAGAAGGTATATTGCACTAAGCTCATGAACCACACGTTAACAGTCCGGGTCATGGGGTCTGCAGACCAAACCATGAGGGGACGGGAAGGATAAATTACCAAAGATAATCCTTCAGTGGGTTCAATATAGTACTTATTGGTACCATCCAGAGAGATGTTAATACCAATGGGAGTTGTCAAACTCCAATAGATCTATCAACTATATTCGCGTTCGCGTGGGTAAAATATC